>SJYC01063531.1:0-130217 GCA_006408675.1 Madoqua kirkii
ATCCATACATGACAACTGAAAAACCCATAGCTTTGATATACAGACCTTTGTCGGCAAAATGATGTCTCCACTTTTTAATATTCTGTTTAGGTTTGTCATCGCTTTCCTTCCCAGGAGCAACTGTCTTTTCATTCCATGGCTACAGTCACCATCCACAGTGATTTTGGAGCCCAAGAAAATAAAATCTGTCACTATTTCCACTTTTCCTCTTCTATTTGCCATGAAGTGATGGGACCAGTACTTTGGCCACCTCAGGCGAAGAGCTGACTCATTGGAAAAGACTCTGATGCTGGGAAGGATTGGGGGCAGAAGGAGAAGGGGACGACAGAGGATGAGATGGCTGGATGGCATCATGAACTCGATGGACGTGAGTCTGAGTGAACTCCGGGAGATGGTGATGGACAGGGAGGCCTGGCATGCTGCGATTCATGGGGTCGCAAAGAGTCGGACATGACTGAGCGACTGAATTGATGGGACCAGATGCCATGATCTTAGTTTTTGAATGTTGAGTTTCAAGCTAGAATTTTCACTCTCTTCTTTCACCCTCATCCAGAGGCTCTTTAGTTCCTCTTCACTTTCTGCCATTAGAGTGGTATCATCTGCATGTCTATGGTTGCTGATATTTCTCCCAGCAATCCTGAATCCAGCTTGTGTCAAATTCACTTCTTTACCATTGTAGGAATGAGACCCCTGTTTCTTTAGGCTCGCCTTCAGCCAGGGGCTGCTCTCAGCTCGTAGGGGTCACCCACACGCCACCCCTGTGTCCCCTCCACTTTCAAGTCATCCACAGAGATCTGCCCTTGCATTGAATCCCTTTCAGGCTTTGAATCTCTTTAGCCAGGGAGACCCCCACCCTTCCAAGGGACCACATGATTTACCCACTGTGATTGCCCTTTCTTAAGATCAGCTGGTTTGGGACCTGTCTTACATTTATGAGACCCCTTCACAGGGGCACCTAGACTAGTATTTGGTTGAACATCAGTGAGAACACATGAGTATATACCATCCCAGAATTCTGCTGGCCATAGCAATACTTGTTATCTTAAGTGTATCATTCCAGCTCTATTTGGAGAGCTCGCTTGGGTGAAAGCAGCTTCGTTTGCTTGCCTCTAGAAAAGTCTCCTGAAGATAAGGCTGAAGTGACGTGAAGAAAGCATTATCCCCTTGAGTCATTTCTATACACTTTCCACTGACCTTCTGGGAAGGGGTCTTCACTCTTTTCCTTTTTTACTTCCAGCTCCTTTCCCCACTTATTGATTACATCTCCCTTCTCCCTCCTTGTAGGAGTTAATGTATCACAATAAGCAACTATCTTTGCTGAGACTGACCCTGGTGTCCCATAGTCTGGGTGCTCATCCCTCAAGTTAATAGTGGAGTCATGGTTGGCTGGTGGATACAGCGGGGAAGTTTCCAAAGACTCCACTGAAAGACTGTGGCTTCTGTGTAGCAAGTTGGACCCCGGCAGGGTTGGGTGACGCTCCTCTTGGTGTCTGCCAAAGTCCCTCACCTGGTTCTTCAAGAAATGTGTCCCCAACCTTCGGAGGCTGAGAATGTTATCATGTCTGCTCCGAGGGGGGCAAACAGTTACCACGCTTGGGGACAGTGGAGCCCGATGGGGGCTTTGATGATTTTTGCAATGGTTAATTTAATGTATCAGCTTGGAAGGTGTTTTTGGATGAGATTAACTTAAATTGGTGGGCTCTGAGTAAAGTGTCTGACTGTTTGCTACCCCATGGACTGTATCTGAAGTGACGTGAAGAAAGCATTATCCCCTTGAGTCATTTCTATACACTTTCCACTGACCTTCTGGGAAGGGGTCTTCACTCTTTTCCTTTTTTACTTCCAGCTCCTTTCCCCACTTATTGATTACATCTCCCTTCTCCCTCCTTGTAGGAGTTAATGTATCACAATAAGCAACTATCTTTGCTGAGACTGACCCTGGTGTCCCATAGTCTGGGTGCTCATCCCTCAAGTTAATAGTGGAGTCATGGTTGGCTGGTGGATACAGCGGGGAAGTTTCCAAAGACTCCACTGAAAGACTGTGGCTTCTGTGTAGCAAGTTGGACCCCGGCAGGGTTGGGTGACGCTCCTCTTGGTGTCTGCCAAAGTCCCTCACCTGGTTCTTCAAGAAATGTGTCCCCAACCTTCGGAGGCTGAGAATGTTATCATGTCTGCTCCGAGGGGGGCAAACAGTTACCACGCTTGGGGACAGTGGAGCCCGATGGGGGCTTTGATGATTTTTGCAATGGTTAATTTAATGTATCAGCTTGGAAGGTGTTTTTGGATGAGATTAACTTAAATTGGTGGGCTCTGAGTAAAGTGTCTGACTGTTTGCTACCCCATGGACTGTAGCGTACTCGGCTCCTCTGTCCCTGGAATTTTCTAGGCAAGAGTACTGGAGTGGGTTGCCATTTCCTTCTCCAGGGGCTCTTCCTGACCCAGGGATTGCACCTGGGTTTCCCACATTGCAGGCAGATGCTTTACCATCTGAGCCACCTGAGAATCCCAACTTTTAAACTGGTACTGCTGCTGCTGCTGCTGCTAAGTCACTTCAGTCGTGTCCAATTCTGAGCGACCCCATAGATGGCAGCCCACCAGGCTCCGCTGTCCCTGGGATTCTCCAGGCAAGAACACTGGAATGGGTTGCCATTTCCTTCTCCAATGCATGAAAGGGAAAAGTTAAAGTGAAGTCACTCAGTCATGTCTGACTCTTCGAGACCCCATGGACTGCAGCCTACCAGGCTCCTCTGTCCATGGGAGTTTCTAGGCAAGAGTACTGGAGTGGGTTGCCATTGCCTTCTCCATTAAATTGGTGGGCTCTGAGTAAAGTAGGTTGCCCTGCATGGTGTGGGTGGACCTCGCCCAATCATTTAAAGGCCAGGATAGACCAGAAAGACTGGAATCTCCAAGTCTTTGGCCTGGAAATGCACTGTTGGTTTCCTGAGGTCTCTGCCTGCCTGTCTGCAGTGCAGAAGTGGATTCCCCAGCTTCCATGACTCTAAGCAAATTCTGTGTAATAAATCTGTCTGTCCCAAGACACCTCCTGCTGGTTCTCTTTCTCTGCAGAACCCTGATTGGGGCAGATATTTTTAATGGGATCTGCTGTTTTCTCCCTCTGTTCAGTGGTATCCCACCTTCCAGTCCTCCAGGCTGGGAGCTACTGGCTGCCTTTCTTCGTCACCTTCCCTCCCCAACCCCTGCTCAGCCCCCAGTCTTGGCAGAGCCACCTCTGAATGTGTCAGCTGTGCCTGCTCTCCTCTGTTTATAATTTTCTCCCTCGGGCCTTAATACCTTCTTGGCTAAAGAATTTTTAAGTTGTTTTACCAGTGTCTTTACTTGCAACTTAACCCTCTCATTCTCTGCAGATACTCACCCCAAACACAGATTGGTTCACATTCTGGCCACAATTACCCTTCTAGTTTCCTGTCCTGACCTTCTCACTTCCCCACCACTGACTTATGTGACCTTGTTCATGCCCCATGACCTCACCAAAGGCCACCTCTCCAGTGGGAGGCTTTTTCAAAGTCTCTGAGAGTGGTTTTTTTTGAACACACAAGACTTGGGGATGTGGTCAATGCACAGCACGGTTTTCTCTCCATTTCTTGCCTTGCCTGGACTCCGTGACCTCACCAGCCACTCTAAAGCAATGGAATGTCCTGCAGTGTTGACAACAAACAGGGTTTCCATGCAGGACTGAAGATGCTCAGTCTGAGCAAATTCCAATGCTGTGAATCAGATTCAAGTTAATAGCTCTCTCCTCCAAGTACCAGGGCCGGCTGCCTGCCCCATCATGTGGGGGAGAGGAGCACCTCACTGCCTTCCCTGTTGCCTTGCCCCTGATTTGCTGTTTCTGCTGGAGCATGGCGAGAGAGTGGGAAGGAGCTAACAACAACTTTGCCTGATGTTTCGATCAGTGTTTCATAACCCACAGGGAAGGGGGCTTAAATATTAGAAATCTATTTCCTCACAGTTCTGGAGGCTGAAGTCCAAGATCAAGGTGCCATCAAGGTCTGTTTCTGCTGAGACCCCTCTTCCTGACTTGCAGGCAGCCCCCTCCTCACTACTTCTCACATGGGAGAGAAAGGTGGCCCTCTGGAGTTCCTTCTTGGGTGCTAAGTTGCTTCAGTCATGTCCAACTCTTTGTGACCCCATGGACTGTAGCCCACCAGGCTCCTCTGTCCATGGGATTCTCCAGGCAAGAATACTGGAGTGGGTTGCCATGCCCTCCTCTAGGGGATCTTCCTGACCCAGGGATCGAACCCGTGTCTCTTACATTTTCTGCACAGGCAGGCAGGTTCTTTACCACTAGCACCACCTGGGAAGTGGCATTAATCTCGTCATAAGGACTCCACCCTCACGGCTTCATCTAAAACGATCTCCCAAAGGGCCCTTCTCCAAATGTCATCACACTGGGGTAGGGCTTCCGTGCATGGATTTGCCAGGGACATGACTCAGTCCACAGCCCTTGCCATTGGGAGGTGTTAGCCACTCTCTGGATGTGGCTCCTTTGAGAGCTGCCTCTCCTTCATCCTGCAGGTGTGGGATGAAGTGGCTAAGCCCTTGTGAAGAGGGGCTACTTCCCTCCAGCTCTTGCCCCTCCTCAGGTCCAGTTTCTCCAGCTGTCCCCCTGCACAGACCTCTGGGTGGTATCGTCCCTTGAACAATGTTACCAGGACAAGCTCCCACTTGTGGATTTCTGTCTGGGTCCTTAACTCACCTGTGGAGGGAAGACCCTCTGCCTTGGCTTCAGCCTCTCTCCTGATCCCTTAGGCATGAGCCAGACTCAACCTTGTGCATCCTGTACTCCAGAGCGGTCCAAGCATCTGCTCAGAGCCGCCCATTGAGAAAGAGACTGAAGCCTCATCGAGATCAGCGCCTGGGATCCTGTTTCATTTCTCGGAGGCCACAAGGCCACCCCCAGCTCGGGCCGTGCCGGTGTGTGATCTTCCACACGTCGCGTTCACTTATCCTCCTCTGCAAGCCCGAGTCCACGTGGTCTTACTACTGCTGACTGGACCACATCTACTTGCTTTGTCTTGTGGTCCTGCTTCCTAAGAAAGACAACCACTGGGTTCCACCAGACCTTAGAAGGGTTAATTTCTTATCTGGCACCTGGATTTTACCCTGTTGAGCCCAGCTGTGGCTGGGGCCACAAGACCACCAGCCTAAACATGGCTACTGGAGCCACAGGTGGGGTGGGATGTGGACAGGCCCTCTGGAACATGCTCCTGCAGCCTGGAGCTGGGTTGTATTTTCTTGGACGTCCAGTTCCTGGCGTCCGGCCCATCACTTTGCTTGGAATAGGTACATAGTTTACCAGTGAGAAGAATGTACATCTTTGTTGAAAAAGATGTGCTTGCTTGTTTCTGATGCCCCCACAGCACCTTGCAGCACGTTTTATATGACAGAAGTGCTTAATAAATATTTTTGACTGATGCACAAGGGAAAAGGTGGTCCAGACATGCCTTCTGGAAATGTCCAATAAGCCCCATTATTTCTTTTTTGCAGTCAATGAAATGGACCTTTTGGCATTAATTCTGAAAGGGCAGTAAGCAAAGATGGCTGTATAATTTTATTGTCTCTCATCCTCCATCAGAGCCGACTTCCTCGCCTCCATCTGCAGCTCTGCCTCATTGCGTCTGGGTTCACCCCTAGTACAGCTGTTGGATCATGCTAATAGCCCCTGGATCTTCATTTTAAACAATAATGTTTATTTCCAGAATAATTGAGTTCGGCAGGGACACAAAGGGTATAGAACACTTTATAACACTTGCTATGAAAAGGGGAAATCAAGAATTTGCTCGATGGCATTTAGTTCAGGGAACACAATTTGTCAGAGCTGTCTTTATCTACTTACATTTTAGTGATTCGGGGCTGGAGGAAAAGAGCCTCAGACATAAAATTCCAGGAGCACTTCTGGCAAAGCCTGCCAGTTTAATTCAGATGTTAAATATTTTCAGGAGGGTCAGGCTCTCAAGGCCCAGTATGTTTTGTCCTTTGAGTGAAACTAGCTCAAATAAAATGGAGATAATCAGTAGCCCCAACCTGGGATACACTTCACCGTAGAAGGGTCAGAGGTCTCAATTTCACAGGAAACTAATGTTCCAGCTCTGGGGCTCTGAGAAAAGAGTTTGAAATGTGAATAATTTCATTATGTAAAATGCAGCTTAAGAAAATCTTTGTTCCTGGAAAATAGATGCTTTATTTAAGATTGATGAAGTTGGAACTCTATCTGTCTGCAATTTGCCAACCAAGACAAGTGGACATTTCCACCAGGGAACCGTGCAGAGTGACTTTTCCAAAGGGGCCCTGCTGTGTTTCCCAGCATGTGTTCAGTTGCGTCCGACTATGTGACCACATGGACTGTAGCCCACCAGGCTCCTCTGTCCATGGGATTTTCCTGGCAAGAATACTGGGGTGGGTTGCCATTTCCTCCTCCAGGGGATCCTCCTGACCCAGAAATTGAACCTGTGTCTCCTGTACTGTAGGCAGATTCTTTAACGCTGAGCCACTGAGGGCTTTCTGTGTTTCCCAGTGTCCAGGGCTAACCACCAGGAATGGGTGGAAGTTTGTTGGCTCCCAGGTCTTAGGGAGTAAATCTGTAGGTTCCTGGAGAGAATTTTGGCCTCTGAGGGCTCCAGGTCGCTTTGCCAGGTTTATACACAGAAGGTTCTTTATATCCTCCCTGGAATCTCTCACCAATAGAATTGACTTTGTGATGCCTTGGGTTAAGATCCCAAAGGGGTGGTTTTCTAGGAACCAAGCCAGCAGCAGGTTCTTCCCACAAAAGTGTGCTTTGACACAGAGAAATCTTCATCACACCCATCACACACAATGGGTTAATTACTAACACAAACACTGCATTTAACTTTTACATAGGTAAGATTTAGGGAATTAAACTTCTGTGTGCAACTTTCCTATGGCATCTGGAGGTAACTGGAAAGAATTCTGTTAATTGGAACTCTGTATTAACTCAAGTATAAATGTTAATTAGTTTTAGTATAAACATGGTCTTAAAATACAAAACTAGAGTAAGATTTAAGCATTTAAGCTTTTTTATTTACTAGCTGCACTTATGGAATATATTTGGAAGAAATGTTGGAGGTTGGAACATATATGCAAAACAAAACAGAACCAAACACAGAGGCTTACATTATTTGTGGGTATTGTATACTAAGTGAGCATTTCAATTATAGAGAAATACTCTATGGACTTCCCTGGTGGCTCAGTGGTAAAAAAAAATCTGCCTGCCAATGCACGAGATGTGAGTTCAATCCCTGGCTCAGGAAGACCCCTGGAGGAGGAAATAGCAACCCAGTCTGGTATTCTTGCCTGGAAAATCCCATGGACAGAGGAGTTTGGCCAGCTGTAGTCCATGGGGTCTCAAAGAACCAGACATGACTTAGCGACTAAGCACACATTCTAATTTACAATCCCAATGAAGTTTAAGGGCTTGATATCTAGGAATCTTATGGCCTGAGGTCAAGTCTGCCCAGGGCTTTTGCAGAGAAAGAGTAGTCAGTTTCCATAACGACTGCCTTTTGGAATTCCTTTTATTATTCACTTGAAGTCTATAGCTTCGCAAAAGTTTTACCTTACAGTGAACATATAGTCTATCATCCAAGCCTGGCTATTTTTAATGTGAAAGGGGAAGCTATTATTAATAATTAAGCAGACAATCAGATATTCACGGGGGCTATCAGGAGAGGCTTCTCAGGGCCAGTGTAACCATGGCCTATTCTTTCTCTGTCTCTACATTTACCATCCTGATATTTGCTTCAGGTTCTCCACTGAGATATTCCTATGGGTCTAAAATGTGTAAGGCAGTTGTGCCAGGATCTCCCGAAGAAGTGCTTGGAAGGCAGAAGAGCTCAGTAGTTAAGGCGACACATATTGATGTTCCCCTTTATTAGCTCTGTGACCTAAAGTAACTTATTTCATCTCATGTGCCTTGATTTTCCTCATCTGTAAAATAGGGATTGCTATGAGGGCTATAGAACCTAAAATGACATTTATTATTGCATCATAGTATATAATACCTACTCAATGACTGTAGCTATTATGGTATGATTATTAAAATAATGGATTTGGTCAGCTTCAAAAACCACAAAAACTAGGAGTCTGACTTCCCTAAAGACTGAGCTTTGCAAGGGCTAGATAGTATATGAAGGAAGTATATTGAAAAGGTTTTCTTATACTTTGTTAAATATTAAAATGGTTTTTCCCTTGGAAGAAGCACTTTGAGAGGCAAGTCTAGGAAAGGCCTTTGGTTTCCTGAATTTTCTCAGATCTGGTAAGGTCCGGGTTTGTACTTTCCTGGGTAACAGGCTACAAGAATACCTTGGTTTGCAAGCCCCTTTATGGAAACCCATTCGCTTGTACTCCTTGAATCCTTCCTTAAGCCATGCAGGGAAGTGATGCAGAGACATTTGCAGATGAAGATACTGAGATTCACTTGGTAAAGAGAGGAAGCCCCGGGCAGAGTTAGGACTGGTGGCAGATCTTGTGACACAAAGTTGGATTTCTTTCTGTCGCATGATTGCCCACTGGCTTTCTTTGAGGTTTAGCACGCAGCCACAGGGCACACCCCTGGTGTGTCAGAGGCTAAGCTCGGAATGTGGAATGAGCAAGGGATCCAGGGACATGCGTTACCGGCAGGGTCACCGTTGGGGGCTCCTCCAAGCCGTCAACAAGGCTCCCATCCCACAGAGGCTCAGCTGGGACATTTTATTCAAAAAGAATTTTGTTCTTAGAGACTCTGGTTTGTTCAAATGTAACAAATCAGGATGATACACAATCAGAGTGATTTCCAAGGCGTATGGGATGATTTCTTTTTGAAAGAGGAAGAAAAGCAACTGTATGGTTGGGTATTTCCACAGCATTAACTCTCCCCGTCCCATACAGATGTCAGATACACATATGGAATTGCACATTAATGCAAAAGACACACGGCACTTCAGCTGGCTTGTGTGGTAACTGATGTGGGCTGTGTGTGTGTGTGTGTGTGCATGGGCACATGCCTGCTGAGGGGGGTGATTCAGAATCACGTAAGGACCTCCAGATGTCTGTCTGGGTGTCAATGGCCACACTCACCCACGCTTCTGTCGATCTAGTGCTGCGAAGCTCACTCTGCGGGGTGCATTTTGCTGCCCAACATCTTTATTTCTCAGCCACTTGGTTTCAAACTTGGAAAAGCTGCGTCGGATGTTGAAAGCTAAGTTCACACCAGACAGCGTATTTTAAAACCCAACATCTGATGCCTGAGGTGTGAAAAAAGTCTTTTTTATCCTCTGCGTGCATACCAAAAGCTGGGGAAGTTTTTCTTCACTTACCAGGGAGCATAAAGTCTGGACAGAAGATGACGGTATTGTGAGGGTAACTTATTTGACATTCCAGAATGTGTTTAGAAACGATCCCTGACATTTCTGCCACAAAACTGTTTCAGTAAATATTGCTTGCTTAAAAAAAAGGTCTAAATCTTCAATGACAGGGGTATCTGTTGAGAAAAGTTAAATTCAATAAATAAAAATAGTTTTATCTGACTTAAGTGAAGTCGCTCAGTCGTGTCCGACTCTTTGGGACTCCATGGACTGTAGCCTACCAGTGAAGCCCCGGGCAGAGTTAGGACTGGTGGCAGATCTTGTGACACAAAGTTGGATTTCTTTCTGTCGCATGATTGCCCACTGGCTTTCTTTGAGGTTTAGCACGCAGCCACAGGGCACACCCCTGGTGTGTCAGAGGCTAAGCTCGGGAATGTGGAATGAGCAAGGGATCCAGGGACATGCGTTACCGGCAGGGTCACCGTTGGGGGCTCCTCCAAGCCGTCAACAAGGCTCCCATCCCACAGAGGCTCAGCTGGGACATTTTATTCAAAAAGAATTTTGTTCTTAGAGACTCTGGTTTGTTCAAATGTAACAAATCAGGATGATACACAATCAGAGTGATTTCCAAGGCGTATGGGATGATTTCTTTTTGAAAGAGGAAGAAAAGCAACTGTATGGTTGGGTATTTCCACAGCATTAACTCTCCCCGTCCCATACAGATGTCAGATACACATATGGAATTGCACATTAATGCAAAAGACACACGGCACTTCAGCTGGCTTGTGTGGTAACTGATGTGGGCTGTGTGTGTGTGTGTGTGTGCATGGGCACATGCCTGCTGAGGGGGGTGATTCAGAATCACGTAAGGACCTCCAGATGTCTGTCTGGGTGTCAATGGCCACACTCACCCACGCTTCTGTCGATCTAGTGCTGCGAAGCTCACTCTGCGGGGTGCATTTTGCTGCCCAACATCTTTATTTCTCAGCCACTTGGTTTCAAACTTGGAAAAGCTGCGTCGGATGTTGAAAGCTAGGTTCACACCAGACAGCGTATTTTAAAACCCAACATCTGATGCCTGAGGTGTGAAAAAAGTCTTTTTTATCCTCTGCGTGCATACCAAAAGCTGGGGAAGTTTTTCTTCACTTACCAGGGAGCATAAAGTCTGGACAGAAGATGACGGTATTGTGAGGGTAACTTATTTGACATTCCAGAATGTGTTTAGAAACGATCCCTGACATTTCTGCCACAAAACTGTTTCAGTAAATATTGCTTGCTTAAAAAAAAGGTCTAAATCTTCAATGACAGGGGTATCTGTTGAGAAAAGTTAAATTCAATAAATAAAAATAGTTTTATCTGACTTAAGTGAAGTCGCTCAGTCGTGTCCGACTCTTTGGGACTCCATGGACTGTAGCCTACCAGGCTCCTCTGTCCATGGGATTTTCCAGGCAATAGTACTGGAGTGGATTGATATTTCCTTCTCCAGGGGATCTTCCAGACCCAGGGATCGAACCCCGGTCTCCCGCATTGTAGACAGACACTTTACTGTCTGAGCCACCAGGGAACAGTATGTAACCACACACATAGATTTTGAAGCTTATAAAACAAAAACAAAGCCACAAGAATCAGGTGAAGAAATCAAGGTTGAAGGAAGTAAGGGCAGCACAATTGTTAAGACGGAGGGCATGTTATTTTGCTGGAATAATTACTACACCCTCCAGCTCCTTTGAGCCTTCTGAGGGGCTGATCAAGACTTCTTCAAAAGTCCCAGGGCTGGAGGCGCTTCCCTCCCAGCCCTCCCTCTTTCTTTCCCATCTTCTCTCGCGGTCAGACCTGCATCGTCAACTGAAGGCTCCTGATTCCTACTCCCTTTACAGATCTCATGTGTGTTAACTCCTGGAGGAGCCAGCTGACACATGTGCTTGTCAGTCACCTGCCCATGGTTCCCAGTCTCTCACCAGCTCCAGGTGTGGCTGCTGGTACCTGCGCCACATGTTAAGCATGGTGAGCCTGCTTTTGCCACTTGGGTGGCGCTTTGTATCACGAGTTTTATTTTATTTTACGTATATTCCCTGCCAGAGTGTAGGTGTCCAGGAGAAAAGGGACCTTATCTGGCTTAGCTTTGTTCCCTTCCAAGTGTCCTTCATAGCATAGCACCTTCCTCACAGAGTCAACTCATGGCTAAAAGGTTTATTGAAGGAAGTTACAGAAAGACTGCCTCAGTCAAAGGATCTCCCAGGAAGTAGATTCTGTGTTTGCCAAAGTTAAACCTGGTCCATAGTGGGCTTCAGCTCTCAAGATTATTATTATTATTATTTTTAAAGTTAGGGTAGCTCAGAAAATAAATGATGGGAACTGAGAATTCTAAATCCTGCATCCCCAGTTGAATATCCATGGTATCGGCTGAAGCCTTGTTTCCAGGCTGTGGTACAGCCGAGGTGGGGAAACTCATGGGCATCATACTTAGTCCTCAGACCGCTAGGTCCAGCCACCACCCGGCACTAGACAGTAGTAAGAGAGACGATATGTGCCAAGGCCCGTGGCTTCCTTATTCTCCTTTATTCCTTTAGAATAGCAGTTGGCAAACCTTGTCTGTGAAGGGCCAGACACATATTTTAGATTTTGAGGACCAGAAGGTCTCTGTTACAACAATTTCACCCTGCCATTCTAGTCAGCAAGCAGCCACGGACAATGAATGAATGAGTGTGGCTGTGTTTTAACAAGCGGTGGGCTGGGTATGGGCCATGGGCCATAGTTTGTTTAGCGCTGCTCTAAAACTGTAGTGATAGAAGAGGCATATATGGAACAGATTCTTGAAGACCTCTCCTGCAAAGAATGCTTTCCTCCTGATCTCTTATTTAATACTCAAGGAAGGAGGCAGCTTTGCCCCATTTGGTAGAGGAGGATACCAGAGCTCCATAGCATCAGCCAAGTTGCCCATGGCGACAGAGCTGGTAGGAGATGCAGGTGAGAGCTGAGTCCAGCTCTACTGAGTCAGAACTGACTCAGTTCTGTGATTCTCAGAAGTGACGCCTCTACTGAGTCAGTGTTCTTTTTACCCTATGACTTCCTGAGTCTTGCCTTGGACTGCGGGCAAACTAGCTCAAAATGCCACTGTGTAAGTGTAGGTCACCCCACCCAGCTCTCCTGGAATGAGTATCTGTCCCATGTTCACACATATGGCAGGAAGCTGACTCTTATTCAACTCTTCTGCTTACACCAACAGGTCAAGCACGCTACCTTGAAACATGTGGAAACTGGCTGACTTTTCTACAACAGGCCTTTGTGCACAAGCCAGTGAATACCAATAGGAAAAAAAAATAACCTTATCTCAAATTAAAAGAACAATCTTTAGAAAATAGCTGAAATGTAAGGTTAATTGGAGCCAGAAATGTCAAATTAATGCAGCAATGCCCCGGGGAGCCTGCCCTGGCCTTTGTGCACAGAATCAGTGCACATGGCGAAGGGAAGCAGGGAACGACATAATAGGATTTTAGGGAATCCCTGTCACATTAAACAGGCTTTGCAATTAATTTCTTGCTGCAGTGTTATTTTCATTGGCCTATATTTTCTTTGACCTCTCACATTTTTTAAGCTACCAATGCGGGGCAAGTGGGATTTAGGACTGAAATGGGACAAACCCACAAAACTGTTTTGACTTAAAATCAGTAGAAATGTGATAAAACTGCAATGGGGTGAGTGGGTAGTCAGAGCACTCCTGGGGTGAACTAGGGTTCCCAGGTCCTGCGGTGGGCAAGCACTGACCTGGGGACAGGCGCCTGCTCTGCTTGGTCAGTGTTTCTCAACATCACTCTCAGGTCCCATCTTGCACCCCTTGCTTGGAGTACCCACAAGGAGGGCAATGGTCTTACAAGCCAAGGCCTTGCATTCACTGAGCATGAAACCCAGGCTAAATACTTTGTAAAAATATTATGTTATTTAATCTTCATAAAACCTCATGAGATATATCTTATAATTATTGCCATTTTCAGATGGGGAAATGGAGGCACAGGGTAGTTAAGGGCCTGGTGGAAGCCACATGGGTAGTAAATATTCCAGGCTCAGCTTTGAACCCGGGTCTTCCTGATTCCAGAGGTTGTGTGTTTAATTGCCTTTCCACGTTTTCTCCTCCTTAGGATGATGCCAATGTTTATCCAGAATGCCTGCAGCCCACATAATCGAAATCAATTTTATTTGCATTTTTATCTTTTTATTTTGAATCAGGGTAAAAATACACATAACATAAAAACTTATCGTCTTGACTGTTTTCAGGTGTACACAGTTCAGTAGCTCTGTGTATTCACATTGTTGTAAACCAACCCCCAGAGCTTTTTGATGTTGTAAAACTGAACCTCTGAAGCCATTAAACAATTACTCCTCATTCCTCTACCCATCCCCAAACCTTGGCAACCCCTGTTCCATTTTATGGTTCTATGAATTTGACTAGGTACCTAATACAAGTGGAATCATATAGGATTTGTCCTTTTGTGACTGGTTTATTTCACTTAGCATGATGTTGTAACGAGCTCAGAATTTCCTTGCTTTTAAGGCTGAATAACATTTCATTGTATGGATGAACCACATTTTGTTTAACCATTCATCCATCACTGGGCATTTGGATGGCTTTCGCCTTTTATCTATTGTGGATTATGCAATTGTGAATGCAAAATGGCTGAGTAACTGATAAAAAGATGAGAGACATTCTGCAATTGGAATTCATCTTTTCAGGGAAGGGAGCATTTAAACAAAATGCTGTGTAAGCTGGCTGCTTTGGGCTTCGTGAGAAAGAATACATGTATCTGAAAATTCTTTGGATGGACTTGGGGTAGAGAATTTTAAGGGCCTGTGTATTTCAAATACTCATAAAATATGGGAATCACAACTAAAATGGGCTATCCTTTTCTTGGAAAATATTGGTCTTGGAATTTTTGGAATGCCTGTATCTTCATTTTGGAGTAGTTCATAGAAGTGAGTGCAGTCTCCCTATAGATCACATATGTTAAAGCGTTTGTCCTATATCAGGCTGATTTGCAATAAAATGTCACGTTAATTTAGAAATGTGTCCCAGGAGACATGAGTGGCTTTCCAGGGGCCACTCTCAACAGTGTGCTGTAGGGCTGTAGAGATAACGCCTTGCCCTGTGATCAAGTTCTCTTCAAAGACCAGGGGTCCTAACAAAGGCAAGGCTGCAGAGATGGCTTCCTTCCTTCTGAAAAGAAGGAAATGAGCACTTGGTTTCATCTATTTCAATCCTCACCACCATCTTCTAAGACAGACATTGTTTTGTCCAGTTGCTAAGCGGTATCTGACTCTTTGCAACCCCTCTGACGGCAGCAAGCCAGACTCCTCTGTCCCCCACTATCTCTCGGAGTTTGTAAAAATTCATGTCCACTTAGTCAGTGATGCTATCTAATCATCTCATCCTCTGTTACCCACTTCTATTGCCTTAAATCTTTCCCAGCATCAGGGGTCTTTTCTAATGAGTTGGCCCTTCTCATCAGGTGGCCAAAGTATTGGAGCTTCAGCTTCAACATCAGTCCTTCCAATGAATATTCAGGACTGATTTCCTTTAGGATGGACTGGTTGGATCTCCTTGCAGACCCAGGGATTCTCAAGAGTCTTCTCCAACACCACAATTGAAAAGCATCAGTTCTTTGGCGCTCAGTCCCAAGGAGGAAACAGAAGCTGAGAAGGGTCAGTAACTCTATAAGTCAATAAACAAAATAGCCAGATGTGGTTCTACATCCTGAGTCCCAGTCCAGCTCTTGTTCCTGCGAGCTGTGCTAAACTTCTTGTCATTTGGTTTGTAAACTTAAAAAATATTCACAACCTAAAAGTTGCAAGTTATGTTTTATTTGGTGCCTGAAAGAACTGCTCCAAGGAGGCAAGGCGGGAGCTAGGTTATAAAGAAGTTTTGCAACAAAGAGTAGGTAGTCAGAACATCAAAGGATGACTGTTAATTAGAGAAGAGATATCCCAAGTTAAGGAATTTAGCACTTTTCTGTGTATGGGAAGATGCAGGATTCTGGGTTCACAGGAATCATTCCTTTGATCTGCACCATAGATCTCTGGTTTTGATGCTGTAGTGCTTTTGATTCTGCCTTTGAACTGTGGTGTTGGAGAACACTCTTGAGAGTCCCTTGGACAGTAGGGAGATCCAACCAGTCAATCCTTAAGGAAATCAACCCTGAATATTCATTGGAAGGAACTAATGCTGAAGCTCCAATACTTTGGCCACCTGATGTGAAGAGCTGACTCGATGGAAAAGACCCTGATGCTGGGAAAGATTGAAGGCAGGAGGAGGAGACGACAGAGGATGTGACGGGTAGGTGGTATCACTGGCTCAATGGACATGAGTTTGAGCAAACTCTGGGAGATGGTGAAGGAGAGGGAAGCCTGGTGTGCTGCAGTCCATGGGTCACAAAGAGTTGGACATGACTTAGTGAATGAACAACAACATCTAGCTAACTAGGACCAGTATCCTTTATTTTCCATCTGAGTCTCCTCAGGGCTCACCACAGGGAGTAGCTACAGTCTGATGGCTGCTGGATGGCAGGTATTCTTTCCTTTCTGTTTCTTTAGGGCTCACCAGCTCACTGTCTAGGGTGGCTGCAATCTTTGATGATTGTGACAGCTTTTGTTTGCTGATATGGCCGAAAATATTCCATTTCTCAGGTTCTTTAGGATAAGTTGTAAAGTTAGAGAAAATTCCAGCTTCCTTACACATTTCCATAGGTATGTCTTCCACTTGCTGCTGCTGCTGCTGCTAAGTCGCTTCAGTCATGTCCGACTCTGTGCGACCCCATAGACGGCAGCCCACCAGGCTCCCCGTCCCTGGGATTCTCCAGGCAAGAACACTGGAGTGGGTTGCCATTTCCTTCTCGAATGCATGAAAGTGAGAAGTGAATACAACACATTTAATATGTATATAATGATAGAACTCAATCTTCCATATGCTAATTATTTTTCTGAATATGTGCAATTGTTTAAAATCCACCCAAACTGAAGAATGAGTTTGAGAGTGTTTAGCCAACTCAGTGATTCATGATCTCTTAGGAGACCTGACATGTAACTTAGAGATGAGCATATATAGCTGGTGTATTCGGAGAAGGCAATGGCACCCCATTCCAGTACTCTTGCCTGGAAAATCCCATGGATGGAGGAGCCTGGTAGGCTGTAGTCCATGGGGTCGCTAAGAGTCAGGCATGACTGAGCGACTTCACTTTCGCTTTTCACTTTCATGCACTGGAGAAGGAAATGACAACCCACTCCAGTATTCTTGCCTGGAGAATCCCAGAGACAGAGGAGCCTAGTGGGCTACTGTCTATGGGGTCGCACAGAGTCGGACATGATTGAAGCGACTTAGCAGCAGCAGCAGCTGGTGTATTTCTGGCCCTTTGTACTCCATTGATAATTTGGAATTCCAAATTTCCAACTTTCTCACCTTCCCCCTACAGTGAGTGCAACTGTTTGTATTTCTAGCATGCTGCAAAGGTAGATGGATTTTAGAAGGCAGGAAGAATTTTGCTCTCATCAGGGCAAATCCTTAGTTGGCCCTGCTAACCAGGTGGCCAGCTGATGAACCACTATATTTCAATGGCATAAGCAGCAATTTATAGTTAAATATTTGCACGTGTATCTAATTGCCTTTGTGAAATTATTCCTGCCAAACAGAAGTCTGGTTGAGCCTTCAAAATAACTTGGCATCCAACATGCATTAATATTTTAAAGCATTGCTAACACTTGGTGCTGTGGATCCAATTTTACTAATGTGTGTGTGTGTTTTTAAACACCTCCCACTGCATTGTATAATTTTTGCATCTCTATAGCATGCTTAGAATACTATTGCAAGGTCCTGAGAACTAAGAATTCGGATGATGTGTCCACGCTGCCCAAATAACCACTAGAAACTACCCCCCCCCCAATTCAGTTAATCAACTTTTTTCCCCTAAATGATGTCCAAAAACCAACTTCACTTTGTGTTACTGCCTTGGACCGTGGGGAAGGTCTGTCACTCCGTGCAATGTTGACTAGATGAGGGGATAGCAGCTGTGATTCTGGCTTTAACCCATGAATGAAGTCCTTCATGGAGCATGTGTGTTCTTGCTCTGGGCTGGAGCAATGCAACCAGCATTTGCTGCAAAGCAGCAGGTGGGGCTTTGGGAAAGGTGTTTCCCTTGCCTGAGGCGGCTGGGGATGAGCTCAGAATCCACTGCAGAACTGTCTGGAGGTGTCCTGCAGGGCAGTGAGGAGCCAAGATGGTCCAGACAAGAGGAAGGACAGAGCAGTCTTGGGGAATGCAACCACGATGGCTTGGTGCCTGGCAGGTGAGGGGCCCACAGGAGGGGGTGGGGTGCAAGGCTGGTGAGGACAGGGGCTCAAGATCATGGGCCAACTTGCAAATTCACAAAGAACTGTGGCCTTCGGCGAGAGCTTTCCTTGGGGGCGGTACACTAGGACCACTGATGGGTCTGTCTCCGAGACAGGCAACTCTTGGGCTGCAGCATCACCCTCTGGGCAGGGGAACTGCATTTAACTCTGTGAATACACTGTGGTCCATTGACAAAGAGGAGTAAATCGCTCAATCCCACCAACCCTGGGGTCTTACACAATGATTGTGAGGTTAAACATCATGGCCAATTAGAATTCAAAAGCAATATTGGTGCAGCGACACTCAGACACTGCAGTGGTCATCTATTGATTTAACAAACACTATTGCATTCAGTGGTTTCCCAACCAGACGAGATGTCTGGAGGCGGACACTTTTGCTTATCCTCACCGCTGTGGGAGTGCTCCTGGCATTGCATCGACTGGGCAGAGGCCAGGGGTGTTGCTACACATCCCGCAGTGCACAGGACAGCCCTACAACAAAGAATTGTCTGACCCCAAGTGTCAGCAGTACTGAGGCTGAGAAACCCTAGTTTGGTACTTGTGCGGCTAAGTTGCTTCAGTCGTGTCTCACTCTGCGATGCTATGGACTGTAGCCTGCCAGGCTCCTCTGCCCATGGGATTCTCTAGGCAAGAATACTGGAAGGCATCGCCATGCCCATCTTCAGGGGATCTTCCTGACCCAGGGATAGAACCCATGTCTCTCATGTCTCCTGCACTAGC
The DNA here is from genome assembly GCA_006408675.1 of Madoqua kirkii. Classification (NCBI taxonomy): domain Eukaryota; kingdom Metazoa; phylum Chordata; class Mammalia; order Artiodactyla; family Bovidae; genus Madoqua; species Madoqua kirkii. Next base: position 18,432 of record SJYC01063531.1, read on the forward strand.
AGATGGTTTCTTTACCACTAGCGCCACCTGGGTTTAGTACTTACCAGCTCTGAACTATATGCCAATCACTGTGGATACTGAGATAAAATTAGACTTGATCAGTGGCCTTGAGAAACCTGTGAGCTACAGCAAGGGTAGACTTAGGCATAGCTGGGATCAGGGGAGTGCTGTGGGCTGTATGTTTCCAGAAACAGGGGCAGCTATGCCTAAGTCTGTGCACGGACCAAGGCGTTTGCTCTGCCCTTTCTCGAGTGAAAAAAAGCGAGCCATTTCCTTCCTTCACTGCTGGGCCAGATCGTCTCTCGGCCTGCATCACAAGTGAGATTACATGGGGAAGCTGGACTGGAAAAGAAAAGTTGAAGGAAAACAGCTAAGAAACTTTACGCGGAATTCAGAATGCCTAGCTGTCCTTTACATTTTTATTTCTACATCATGTTTTATTTGTAGAGGCAGGCAAGGACGTTGACTGAGTTGTTTGCAATCCAGGAGTTCTTGGGTTTCCCAGGTGGCTCAGTGGTAAAGAATCTGCCCACCAACGCAGGAGATGCGGGTTGGACCCCTGGGTTGGGAAAATCCCCTGGAGAAGGAAATGGCAACCCACTCCAGTGTTCTTGCCTGGAGAATCCCATGGACAGAGGGGCCTGGTGGGCTACAGTTCCATGGGGTCACAAAGAGTCAGACACGACTGAGTGACTAAACAAGAACAGGAGTTCTAGGTTCAGAGCCGACACAAAGGAGATGCTTAATAAACATTTGTTGATGTGGAATCTCATCTTGGGAGAAGTCTCTTACACTCTCCCAAGGGTGTGCTTTCAGGCAGATTCCTTTTATGGTGTCCAAAATTTACAAACGATGGGTGAGCCCGTCCTAAAGTGAGCAACACCATGAAGAAACAGCCATTGCTGATGCCCCCAGTAAGCCCACTGCTCCCACTCTGCCTGCTTTTGCAATCAGGCTAGCTATCAGGGTCCTGTTTCCTGCTGACCTTATTTTTCTGGAGAAGGTGGGCTGCAGCTGCTCACCGAGCCAGGACCCCGACAGCTTCCCAGATGTTGGTGCTCCAGGGGCGACGGCGCCTTCTCGGTCCCCACGCCCCCTGCAAGGACTCCTGCCTGCAGTGACCCTTGCTGAGACTCCCGTTGGTTTCAGAGTCGTTTGCTGCCACTTGGTTCACAGCAGGTCGGGTGACAGGGTGGGAGAAACACAGGGGGACCTGGGGCTCACACTTAGGTGAGAGAGTGACATGAATGGAGAAGAAAATGTAAAAATTCCTCTGTGTTGGAGAGAGACTATGCCGGCTTACCACTGGGTTCCCGCTGAGCGCAGTAATAATTGGAATGTATTCTTTGCAAAGTTTATTGGGTCCTGGAGCAACTTGTTACTGAACTGGTCAATTAATCTATTTTTTTGTTTTTTAATGAGTTAGGGGATTTCCTTCAGCAGAAACTCACCAGGAAGCATGACCAAATGCCCAGAGCTCAGGGAAAGGCTGGCCTTTCCTTCTCAAAAACCCTATCCAACAATTGAAGGAGGAAATGGATGCCTCCCGCTACAGGTGGCAAATTGGGCTGATGTGGGAGCCACAGAGGAAGGGTTTACCCTGCACAGAGGTGAGTGTGGAGCGGGAGGGGGGTCACTACGAAACCGATTACCAAGGGCAGCAGTTTGAGGATTCGGAAATAAATCCGTTAGTCTCCCTGCTGAGAGACAAATGATTTCTATTTAAAAACCTGCTTGTTCCATGCAGTAACTCCCAGCGTAGCAATAATTAATGATATCAGAAGGTTAAGAAAGACCTGCTGCTGGAATCCCTCTGCTCCAAGCATGAAATTGGATTAAAGTGAAGATAAACTTAGACACTAAATCTGTTGAGGAAATCAGTAATTATGTGGAAATGCACACATTTCGAGCTATTGCGGGAGTCAAGTGGCTGGTGAGGTAACAGTTTTGTCCCAGACATTTGGGCCTTGGTGGATATGAATAAGGCATCATACCCACTTCAGTCTAACTCTAGATTTAATTTTTCTTTTTTCCCCAAAGTGAAGTTCTGTGGGCCTTTTGGATACAACCCATGGCCAATTCTACTGGATTCCTACCTAGTATCCATTGCTCTTCTACTTTATTAGCGGATTTTTTTTTTGCAGGGGGACAGAGTACATACTAAAGAAGATAATTGCCAAGCAGTCTGGCAGTTAGGGAGTGTCTGGGTGCGTGTTCTGGCCAAAAACACTCAAGTAGAAATATACTGAATGGAGCTTCTGGGAGAGTTATTTTTCTTGATAAAAAGGGACAAAACTGAGAGACTGGCATCTATATATATATATATACACACTACTGTACAAAAAATAGATAACTAATAAGAATCTGCTGTATAGCACAGGGAACTCCACTCAGCATTCTGTAGTGGCCTGCATGGGAAAAGAATCTAAAAAAAAAAAGAGTGGTGGATATATGTATATTTATAGCTGATTCACTTTGCTGTACACCTGAAACTAACAAATCAGCTGTATTTCAGTAAAAGATTGTTTTTAAAGGGATGAAGTTAGTTGACCGGCTTGTGCTTTTTGCCCTTTGCCTTTTGCCTTCCCTTCTCCTCTTTCCACTGTCTGGAATAGCAATACAAGGGCTGGAGGTTCAGCAGCTGTTTTATCACCATACGGATGAAGATTCTGGTGGTGGGGCCAGAAGGAGTCTGGATCCTTTGTGATTTCCTTGGGCAAACGGGAAGGAGAAAGCTGTGCTTTCAGGCATCTTAACTGATCAAGTCCCAAGCCATGAATTTTAGATTTAGAATACAGTTCCATGTTACTGATTTCAGGCATATGGCAAAAAGAAATTCAGTCATGGCCAGCATGGGGGTGCCATTTTGGATGGCCAAGGGGGAGTCTTCTCTGAGAGGGTGAGCTGGACCCTCAGGGACGCGTTCTCTGGGCGCAGGAAGGATGGAGGTGGTGCTGACGTCATTCTCTGGTGTGTTGCTGAGGGATGTGGCTCTTCTTGTCCTCTCTGGGTCTCCCCAGTCACTCCTGGTGTATCACATATCTGTCTCCAGTGCCCTGATTAGCTCCCTTCTCTCTGGATTCTGAGCTGAACAGAAGTCATACTGTACCTATGCCTTTAGGATTAACAGAAAGAACCCTTCAACCTCTCCCCCGTCAGCATCCAAAGGTGACTGTCTAGACTGTGTTCCATGTGGCCGGTTCTCTTCTTTTTACGATGCTGCTGATTGGTGCAGGCAAAGCTGAGCCACAGGGTGCTTTCCTCCTTCCAGGCATCTCTGTGAAGGATCCATCATAGCTGCTTATTATCTGGGGCTGGGTTTCCTTCTCAGGGCTCCATACCTCCGCCTTGCCTCTTTGTGATGGGCTGGCTCTGCTGGGGGACTGGGGTGCAGGGGTGTGAGCTGACCAGGCCCGCCTGGATTTGGGCAGGGAACAACTCTCGGGCTGGTACTTCCTGAAAACCCTTCTCCTCCAGCTCCCTCACACTTGCTAGGTGACATCAAGTTCTTCTTTGTCTGAAGGGTCCAGTATTTGGTGGTTTATCATTTAAAGCCCACACACTTCCATGCATTACTTTAATCAGTCCTCATAACATCTTGATCTAGTTATTTTTAGTTTTTTATTTTATTATTATTTAAACATTTTTATTTATTTATTTTTGGCTGTACTGGGTCTTTCTTGCTGCATAGACTTTTCTCTAGTTGTGGTGATTAGGGGCTTACATCCAGTTGCGATGGCTTCTCTTGTGGAACGAGGCTCCAGGGCACGCAGGCTTCAGTTTTGCAGGATGCAGACTCAGGAGTTGCAGCTCCCAGGCTCAGCAGTCACGGCACATGGGCTTAGTTGCTCCACGGCATGTAGGATCTTTCCGGATCAAACCCATGCCTCCTGCACTGGCAGGTGGCTTCTTTGCCACTGAGCCACCAGGGAAGCGCAAGCTAGTATTTTTTGCCTCTTGTCACTTATGAGGAGACTGAATGTGTATGAGGTTTGGTGTCTGGGCCTCAAAGTTATTTCATGGCAGAGCTGGGCCTAAATGCCACGGAGCCTGCTTCCTTCTCCCACCTCAGCCTCCACACCCCTCCCCCCACCCCGCACACACTCCCTCCTGTGTCACAACCCCAGAGGCACAGGGACGACGCCTGAGCTGCTTGCATTCACACGTCCAGTCTTCTATTCCTTCCTGGATGCGCACCTCAACTGTGATTTCCCGGCCTCCCTTGCACTGGATGGTACAGTGAATTTACCCAAGGATGTGGGCAGAAATGATTCCTGCTATTTTCAGCCCTTGTCTCTAAAAACTCCTGTGTGATGAGGTCCCTGATTGTGGAGGATCCTGGGGGGACTTCAACAGGTCCCTTTATCAATGGCAGAGCCACAGGGTAAGAGGAATCTGAGATATGTCAGAATGGAGCTGCCTAACTTATACTGGTCTGTCATGTCAGTGAGAAATTTGGGACCTGTTTGTTAAGCAGCTAGTGTTCCTAACCCTCACCAATACAGGCTGCTTGGGTTGCTGACCTACAGATGTCTATGTTGGATCTTGTAGATCTTGACTGGTTAGTGGGAAGAAAGCATGTTCCAAATATTCTGAGATGGGTGTAAGTTTTTCGTGGAGATCAGCCAGTCAGTCAGTTCAGTTGCTCAGTCATGTCCGACTCTTCGTGACCCCATGGACTGCAGCACGCCAGGCTTTCCTGTCCATCACCAACTCCTGGAGCTTGCTCAAATTCATGTCCATCAAATCAGTGATATCATCCAACCATCTCATCCTCTGTCATTCCCTTCTCTTCCTGCCTTCAATCTTGCCTTGCCTCAGGGTCTTTTCCAATGAGTCAGTTCTTTGCATCAGGTGGCCAAAGTGTTGGAGTTTCAGCTACTCTCTGACAATTTGAGATTCCTGTGACCACATGTCTCTGAGGATGGTTGACTTGTACGATGTTTTTAGGAACACAGCCACTGGCGTGTGAATATAGCCCTCAGCCTCCAGCCACCAAATCTATCTGACTGTAGTCTTTTTAGAGTTTTCCCCTAATGGTGACTTTAATCCCCAAACTGAATTCCTCTCTGGGTTTTTCCTGTAAACATCAAAGTGATTTTCTTCACAATCACTTCTTGGATTTAGCTTATAGAGAATGCTGTAAAAGTAGCTCTAGACACATTTATCACCTTCTGCCACGTTCCCTGTCACACACACACACACACTCACTCAACTCTAAAGTCATATTGTGTTTTGATCCCCAGTAGTGGTATGTTTGAGACTGTTTATATATTTGAGAGCAAGTCACTTCACTTCTGAAATTCAGGTTTTTTCATGGGGAAAATGGAGATCAAAATACCCATGTTTGTGGGTTGTTGTAAGAACAGGATATAATCATGTAGGTAAAGCACAGGCACTGAGTTTCTGGGCTCCACCACCTGAGGGTGTGACGTCTATTAACTGCACAGACTTCTCTGAGTTTGAATCACAGGGTGGGGCAAATTCAGAGATTCTTAAGATGTTAAACAGTGGTTTAATTAAGGGGCTTCCCTGGCAGCTCAGATGGCAGAGAACCTGCCTGCAGTGTAGGAGACTAGAGTTTGATCTCTGGGTTGGGAAGATCCCCTGGAGAAGGAAATTGCAACCCACTCCAGTATTCTTGCCTGGAGAATTCCAGGGACAGAAGAATCTGCAGGGCTACAGTCCACGGGGTCGCAGAGTTGGTTGGACATGACTGAGTGACTAACATATGCAATGAGAAGATATAGGATCTGGGAGGAAGCGCAGCTACAGATTGGCTTCAATCAGCCGATTTTTAAAAAGAAGTTTTTAATGCCTTGAGAAGAATTACATTTTCTCAGGATTCCAGGACTTTTTCCCCATCATTGCGTTTCACCTTTTATCTTCTGTTTCAGTTAAAATGGACTTGCTATCATTTCCCCCAAGGTGGGTTAGTATATACCGTGGGGCTTGTTTTAAGTGAAAAGTTCCGCAAATGTGAACACATATTTATTATTCATGGCAGTAGAAGAAGGCTTCCCTTCTCACGCTCTCTGTGGCAGTCTGCTGACACGAGATCAGAGAAGCTGGATTCAGGACATGCCTTCATCTCGGTCAACTCAGCAGTTGCGCTTGCCGTCCTTCTGGGATGCTTTCCGCTTGGAGCGCTGCTTTATGGTACCTCGGCTCTTCCTTTTCGTTGCCATTTCAACTTTGCTCCTTCTAGCATCAGTGGAAGTAGCCAGAGTTGGCAGCTCTTACGTTATATATCCAATGAAATATTCTGGGGACCTGTTAATTCTCAACCACTTCAGTTGGCAAGGAAGGCTGGGAAACAAATGAGCTTGGCGAGTGGCCCAGACTGTCAAACCTGGCTGCTGTTCATCAGCGGGGACCCACCTTTTGCGCTCTGTTGGGGTTCTGCTCTGCGGCCGGTTTCTGTATCTTGAGCTCCTGGACGGCTTTGGAATTTTGTGGGTTATTACTTGACTCAGTCAAGCAGGAACTGAGACACTGAGTCGTGGGCGAAAGGGAGGCCTCGCTGAGGTCTCTGCGGAAGGGTCTGAATGCAGGCTCTTGACTGTTGTTTCTACCCGTGGCTCTCGACGTTTGCATTTCAATCCTGTTAATGGGGAAATGTGAAGTCAGAAAAATACCTCTTTTTCTTTCCTTCAGAACAAGAAGTCGATTCGGACAGTGTCGTGTGAGTTTCTCACTCGTGAGCAGAGTCTTGCGCTTCCCGGCTGCTCCGATGCTATTTTCTAATCGTTCTTCCCTCCAGTTGTCCTCTTGTTCTCTGCCTTGGCGGGCGGGGGTCCCACTGCTCAGGAAAAAACTAGGGAAAGTTTTTGGATATTCTGTTTCTCCCCCTTCTCCTTTTATTTTCTTCGAGAAAATGATAGTTCTTTTCTTATTATAAAAGTGTTACTGCTTTCTGTAGAAACTACACAATGTCCTTAGAGAGAACGCTCTAGCTGAGTTTCAACTGGGAGTGAGATATGGCAGAGTCTGATCAACACAGGAGCCTTCCCTGGTGGCTCAGACAGTAAAGCGTCTGCCTGCAGTGCAGGAGACCTGGGTTCAATCCCTGGGTTAGGAAGATGCCCCAGAGAAGGAAATGATCCACAGGTGGGGTGATGTGTTTCCCTCCCCCTGCTAGGCTATTTGTGTGAATTTACTGTTCATTTTCTTTTTACAAGGGTGCAAAGTAGGAGGCTGGCTAAGGGAGAAGAGACACTTCAAGCCCAAGCATTTGAATCATGTGTGTATGCTCAGTCATGTCCGACTCTTTGAGACCCCATGGACTGTAGCCTGCCAGGTTCCTCTGCCCATGGAGTTCAGGCAAGATTACTAGAGTGTGGTGCCATTTCCTACTCCAGGGGATCTTCCTGACCCAAGGATTGAACCTGGGGTCCCTTGTGTCTCCTGCATTGGCAGGTGGATTCTTTACCACTCGCCACCTGGGAAGCCCATTTGAATCATATGGACTGCCAAAGTGTACCTTGCCTTTCTCTACGCAACCTTTAAGAATTGTGTTTACCTTCCTAGAGCATCTTCTAAATCAGCCTTTTGTGAAGCATGATCCAAGGACCCCTGGAAATTCCCAAGACTCTCAGAGATCCTGCAAGACCCTTCTTTACACAATTACCTATCTGTGTGAGGTGGAATTTTCTTCACATGCTTCAACCAAACAACATATTGCAGCATATTGAGTGAAGAAGCAAGTTCAGTGATACAGCTATCTTCTGGGAAACCAGATTTTAAAGGATTTTCAAAAATAAAACAATGCCCCTTCTTCTCACTACTTTTAGGAAATACAGTTTTTCTTTCAATACAGTTTTATAGTAACATGTAATGGGTTTAATTCATTTAAATATTTTAAATGAACTAATAAATATTTAGATAGCTCTTTTAGCTTTAATTTTTAATATAGTAAGTATAATAGATAAAACCTATGTAAACAAAGTTGCTTTGGTGTCCTTGATAACTCTGAAATGTGTAAAGAAGTTTTGAGAACAACTATCCTAGTTATCTCTTCCAGTGCATTGACAGATATTTTTGTGCCTTAAAAATTAATGATTTTTGAAGCATCTTAAATGTCCCTCAACTATACTGGATAATAAATGATGATGTATTCATACAATGAAATACTATACAGCAATGAATATGAATAAGTTACACACAATTATATGTTGAGTGAAAGAAGTTGGGCGTAAGAGCATATATATTCTAGTTTTAAAAACTGACATACTAGAGTGTCCTTCTGTTCAGGCAGTCTGGGACATTTTAATCATCTGGTTCTTAATTTCCTTCTTGACCATAAGGGAGGGTAAATAGTGCCCTAGGTGTGCTGTGGGATTAAATGAAATGATGACTACAACAAGCTCCATAAGTGGAAGCCTTTAAAGCACGGCAGTCAGCATGCTTTATTTTCACTGACTGGTGGCTCTCTTTCTGAGCCAAAGACGTGCAGCACCCAAGGTTGCATTTCACTGCAGACCCCACTGGCCTCCTCGAGAAAGGACGCTTGGGAGCCAGGACAGTCTCTGTGACAGTGTCCAGGGACTCAGATTTAATGTCACTATGGACGTCTTTCAATCCTGCTTGGAAGTGTTTTCACCAGAAATTGTCTCTCTCTTTTAGTTGATCAACAAGTTTTAAACTTGGAAGCTTTCCATCCCCCCCACCCCCAACCTTGGGGTCTTATGTCCTATCTTTGTTCTGAGTGTAAATATGGAAAAACTTATCTAGATTTATACCTATATAGATAAAACACTGAAAAACAGATTGAGTTTTTTCTGCCCCTTTTCTTTCCCTGCCTTGCATAATTTCCTGAAATATTTCATTTTGTGGTTAGAACTAGAGAGAGTCAGTTAATACTATAGTTTAAGCCATGCTGTAAGAGGTGACAAATGACTGATGGTCGTGCAGGTGTTTCAACCTGAAGGAGGTGGAGGATGTCTCTAAAGAGCCTCTCAGGAGTCCTCTGAGCTGGTGATTGTGAGCTGGGGGTCTGTCAAGCAGGGCATGTAGCCCGCCAGGCTCCTCTGTCCATGGGATTCTGCCAGCAAGAATACTGGAGTGGGTTGCCATTTCCTTCTCAGGGGCTCCTCTTGACCCAGGGATGGAAACTGCGTCTCCTGTGCTGCAGGCAGATTCTTTACCATCTGAACCACCAGGGAAGCCCTGTCAAGCAGGAAAGAAAAAAAGAATTGAATTGAATGTTGTGTGTGACCACGATCAGCTAATGGTGAGATTTCTTTCCAGCAATGGATTATACCTTCAAGTACTTTTAGACTTTGCTCACACAACTGAGTTTACACATATAATCTTAATATCTCTTTCTGTCACCAGATATTTTAAAAATGGATTCAAGTTGTTTTCTCTTTTCTCTGTCATGAGTAGCACATAGCATATTGAGGCCAATTAAATTTTGCAATGAAGAATAGCAGGTAAACTAGACATACTTCAGTCATCTTTAAGGGCACCGATGGCCCAAGTATACACTTCACACTCGAAAGTTATAGAGGGAGAGGTCCTTCTCTAGATGAGGACTCAGAGGCCTTAGGGCCTCGGAGTCATGTGGGAACACGAGCTGTCATGGACTAGGAGAGGCCAGGCTCAGCCATCCTTTCATTCAGGAGATTTGAGGTTGGGCCCTGTGGGGCTCTGTGACAATGGAAGATTTAACCTGGCATCTATACTGCTTAGTTTGCTGGGTAGGGTTGCTGTAGCAAAATACCACAGTGGGTGACTTAGAAAAATAGAAGCTTATTGTCTCACAGTTCTGGAGTGCAGAAATCCATGGCCAAGGTGTTGGTAGAGCCATATTCCCGCTAAGGTGTTGGGTGAGTGGGTGGTGAGGGTCTATTCTTGGTCTCTCTCCTTGCTTCCTGTAGCCTTAGGCTTTTAGATCATCTTCTCCCTGTGTGTTTTCACACTGTCTTCCCTTTGTGCATGTCTCTGTGTCCACATTTCCCTTCTTATAAGGACATCGGTCATATTGGAGTAGCAGCCATTCTTATGATCTCATTTTAACTTGATTGTGTGTTAAGTCACTCAGTTGTGTCTGACTCTCTGTGACCCCATGGACTGTAGCCCATCAGGCTCCTCTGTCCATGGGATTCTCTGGGCAAGAATACTGGAGAGGGTTGCCATGCCCACTTCCAGGGAATCTTCTTGACCCAGGGATCGAACCTGCGTCTCTTATGTCTAACCTGTGTTGTCAGGCAGGTTCTTTACCACTAGTGCCACCAGGGAAGCCCTTAATTTGATCACCTCTGTAAAGACCCTCTCTCCAAATGAGACCACATTCTGAGGCACTGGGCCTTAGGACTACAATACCTCTTTTTAGGGGAGGACACTATTCAACCCATAACAGATGCTTATAATGGATTGGAGCTTTGGATAAGATGTGCTGGAAAAAGAAGTTCATTGCTAAATATTTTGAAAATGCATTATCTGAAAGGTGAGGAAACTAAGGCCTAAGGGGATGGATGCTTTGCTCAAGTTATACAGCTAATGTGGCCATTTTGGGATTCAAACCCAGGACCTTGGGAGATCTCAGTGTGTTTTCCACTGCAGTGGCGGCCATGGTAGTTCTGATTGCTGGCATAGCTGCTTACCTGACTGTATCTGTGAAAATTGTATTAATCTTTTCAAAAATGTCCCCTTTAATTGGAGAAATTGACATTGACATTCTGTTGGTTGGAGAGAGCCTAAGGCAACATAAAGTAATTGTCTTTCATTAGATGAGTTCAGAAGTTTGATGATCTCCATCAGCTGCTGAAAAATATTCATTTCTTCCTGGAATAATTTTGAAGTGAAAAGGTGGAAAACAGTCCCACAGTTAATGATGTACAATCAATACTCTGTAGAAAGAACATAACACTGTTGTTAGACTTATTTTATTTCTTTATTCCCTTTCCACCTATTTCCCTCCATTATCTGACACAACTCACTGATGCTAATTTAAAGGATTCAGGATTTCTGAAGGAGTGGAAGCCAGTTTGGATCTTGGCTCTCTGTGATGACTTGGCAATGTGGAGACCTGCAGAATGAAATCAGTCTGTGAGATTTATCTTGTTAGACCAAGATCTGTGTTGTGCTCTTCATCATGAAGAGCAGCCTGAGTTCTGTCTAAGCGTCCATGTTTTGACATGTTGAGTGGTGGGTCACGTGTATCCTGGAACCTCTGAGACTTTCCCCATACTCCTTCCTGGTCTTTGACTGTCTAGGTGGCTGGGAGTCTTCTTGTTTACTTCCTGTGTCATGCCCAAGGAACTCTGGGAAGATGGCAGCTTGCATGCCCGTCCTTGAGTCCTCTTCCTCTTTGGAATAACACAACGACTCATGACCGATGCAAGCCTGGCTGTGAGTTTGTCTTGTTCTCTGAGGAAGATGGGCGAGGCATTCTCCAGGGCACGGGGCATGTGGTGCCCTGGGAGGGACCAGCATAGAGACAAAAGCCTGCCTCCTCTGGTAGCCTAGAGGGGACCACAGACATGGGGATTCCTGAGAAAGCCTGGCCGGCGGAGGCCTGGGTCCTCTGTAGGGATCTTCTTGAACTTGCTACTCTGGGGCAGCCCACAGTGCTGACCCTAAAAAGCTGGACAGGGCCCTCAAAGAGGCTGGAGAACCACTGTGGACTTCTGGTTGGGAGACAACCTGTTGGCTGAGGTGGAATAACCCTAAGAGTAGTGAGGCTCCTTTGGTGTTTTTCAGGTGAGAAGTGAGACTGTTGGGGGTTCTCCAGGAAGCAGCTGCCGAAACACTGCTAGAAGTGCAGATTATTCTGGGCATTAAGGCTTGAGAAATCAAGGAGCAGAGGAGCAGGATTAAGCAGGGAAACCCTCAGACTGTGATGCGGCATCTTTTCAGAAGAGGGGAGGGAAGGAGGATGGAGAAGCACCTCAGAGCTCATGAGTGGTCCCAGTGTGGAGCTGCAGTGCAAAGACTGCCTCCCAGGGTCTTGGAGCAGAAATAACCAGGCCTGGTGCCTGGCTGAGCTCAGTCACTGGCTGTGAGCTGCCCAAGGAGAATATGCTCTTGGCTTGAGCACTGTGGCAAATCCTAAACGCACTGCAGCTGAAGGCTGCTACTTGCATTCTTGGGGGAAGTTCCTGCAGGGAGACCTGAACAGCTATCTCTGTGGCTGCTACGAGGGGTTCAGCTTGATCCCCTCATTTGCCACCAGCACAGAAGAGCAAGGTCTGCCTTGCCTTCTTGCTTTCTGGCTTGTGCTGCTGAAAAGATCCTAATGACCTGAACTGTGCCTGCTCTTCATACAACCATGAGAAGACCAGCATGGAATAACTGTGCAAGGGGGCTCTGTAACTTGAGCGAGAATGCCAGGTTGCAAACTGGAATTAAATGAATGAATGGAGACAAGACACAACAAGAAAGAGAGACAGAGTTTAAGATGGAGCCGTATTATATATATGTGTATATGTATATATGATATGTAATATTTTCTCTTTCCTCCCTTTTATGGCACCCCACTCCGGTGTTGTTGCCTGGAAAATCCCATGGATGGAAGAGCCTAGTGGGCTGCAGTCCATGGGGTCGCTGAGAGTTGGACACGACTCAGTGATTTCACTTTGAGTTTTCACTTTCATGCATTGGAGAAGGAAATGGCAACCTACTCCAGTGTTCTTGCCTGGAGAACCCCAGGGATGGGGGATCCTGGTGGGCTGCCGTCTGTGGGGTTGCACAGGGTCGGACACCCTGAAGTGACTTAGCAGTAGCCGTATGTCTACATCTATATTTAAGTCTGTCTGCCTATATAGGTCAATTCAATGGCATGCAGTATAGCAAAAGAAGATTTTCTAGAATTTAAAAACAAAATATTCAACTTCAAAGACTTTCTACATTTATTGTTTGTTTTTTAGTCTCTAAGTCCTTAGTCACTCTTTTGTGACCCCAACAACTATAGCCCTCCAGGCTCCCCGTCCATGGGATTTCCCAGGCGAGAATCCTGGAGTGGGCTGCCATTTCCTCCTCCATTCTACATTTATAGTCCTTGTGTAATATGTATTTATATCAGTTCAGTTCAATTGCTCAGTCGTGTCCAACTCTGCAACTGCAGCATACCAGGTCTCCCTGTCCATCACTGACTTCTGGAGTTTACTCAGATTCATGTCCATCAGGTCAATGATGCCATCCAGCCATCTCATCCTCTGTCATCCCCTTTTCCTCCCGCCTTCAATCTTTCCCAACATCAGAGTCTTTTCAAATAAGTCAGCTCTCATCAGGTGGCCAAAGTTACATGTATGTAACATATGTGATATGTAACACACATATATAAATCATATGTATATAAACAGGTGGATAGGTATGTATGATATCTGTTCACATCTGTGTTTGTGTTTTCATGGGCATGGAGAAATGTGTGCAAAGATAAGTACATTCATGAGAGTGTGATTATCTGGGGAGTGAAGACAGAGAGTTGCATATCAATCATGAATATTTTGTCAAAACATGGGATTGTAAGCTTATTACCACAAATTATTTGTACATTAATGTTTTAATTTTATCAAAGTAAAACATGCCCATTGTAAAAAATCTTGTAGTATCAAACAGATTGGTAATGAAGAACAGAGGCCCTGCCCTGCTCTTTCCAACCAGCAATCACTTTAAATTATTTTGACTGCCTCTTTCGACTGTAACTCCCATATTTCTGAACAATATGCTCACGCTGCTCCTTCTCGATTTCTCCCCCTTGAGGCCTCGTCTTCCTGGTGATGTGGGGGAGCATTTGTCTCCCTGGCACCTCCCCTCCACACACCACCAGCCTCTCCTCTCCTCTTCCCTATATGATTTCATGGTATCAAAATGTTAGTTAAATCAGTGGAAACTGTCCACATCATTATGTCTGTAGGACTACGGTTTCCTGGGGAGCCAAATACAATACTATGATTGCATTTCTTTGATTGTATAGGTTATTTTTTGTGTTTCCAATAAAACATGTCTTTCCACCATTGTTATCTCCTAGCAATTTGATTCCTACTACAGAGCAATAGGCATTTCTCACCAATTCTTTTAGAGAAAATTATATACATGCAAGCACGTATGTATATATTTTCCTTCCCCTGGATACAGCAGATATTATACACAATGTCCCTCACTTAAAAAAATAATATGTCTTAGGAACTATTCTGCACAAACATGCCTTGCTCTTTATAATGACTGGAAAGCATTCTGTCCTATAAATAGACCCATATTTTTTAAACTAGTGCTCAACTGATGAAAATTTGGGTTATCATCAAGTCTGGAATGCATACTATATACACATGTCATTTCATGTGTGTGTTTATTATCTACCTAAAAGGTAAATTCCTGTATGTGGAGTTTCTGGGTAAAACAACATGGGCATTTTAAATTTGGATGAAATGATGAAGTTGTTCTTCAAGGAGGCTATGCCAGTTTACATTTATAGAAACAGTACTATTTTTCCAGGCTTTAGCCGGCACAGAATACTGCTAAATTATTTCTTCTTTGCAAATTGATAAAGAATTACAATGAGATATGATTATAGTTTTATAGTTTTGCATTTCTCTTACATGGATAATTTTGAGTTTGTTTTCATATATTTAGGAGCCATTTAGAATTCTTTTTATATGACTTATCTAATACAGTATTTTGCCAATTTTTCTGTTGGATTGTATATTCTATTGATTTGTTGACACTGTTTATGTTTTAAAGAAATTGGCTTTTTGTTGGGTTATGTCTTATAGATTATTTTCTTCTATTTGAGGTTTATCTTTTGATTTTGTTTACACTGTTTCTTTCATGCAGAAAATTTCAATTTTCATCTAATCAAATTTGGCAATTGTATATAGCCTTAGTGTACTTAAGAAACTTCAGGCAGATCGAAATTGAGGATGATTTGACAAAATAATACTTTTCATACTAAGGAGAAATAACAACTAAGTGCAACATGGTACCATGGATAAGACCTGGAACTGAAAAAAAATATTGATGGAAAAGTTGGTGAAATTGAAAGAGGCCTTTTGTATTGTGTCAGTATGAATTTCTGGGTTCTGATAATTATATCCCAGTTATGTAAGACATTAACATTAGTGGAAGCTGAGTGGGGAAATGTATAAAGAAAACTATTTTTATAACTTTCTGTAAGTTATAAAGTTAAAAATTTGTAAGTTTGGCAAAGGTTGCCAACTGTCTACCTGATATTTATTTTATCCTCCTTCCTTATTAAGAGAACCCTGGGCAATGTTATAGTTTCTTTGCAGAATAGGGTAGTTAAAGCAGACTGATAAGTTGGGCTTCAGTTCAGTTCTACAAGCGATAAATGGTGGAGAGGGTGTGGAGAAAAGGGAACCCTCTTACACTGTTGGTGGGAATGCAAACTAGTACAGCCACTATGGAGAACAGTGTGGAGATTCCTTAAAAAACTAGAAATAGAACTACCTTATGACCCAGCAATCCCACGACTGGGCATACACACTGAGGAAACCAGAATTGAAAGAGACACATGTACCCCAATGTTCATCGCAGCACTGTTTATAATAGCCGGAAACAACCTAGATGTCCATCAGCAGATGAATGGATAAGAAAGCTGTGGTACATATACACAATGGAGTATTACTCAGCCATTAAAAAGAATACATTTGAATCAGCTCTACTGAGATGGATGAAACTGGAGGCGATTATACAGAGTGAAGTAAGCCAGAAAGAAAAACACCAATACAGTATACTGACACATATATATGGAATTTAGAAGGATGGTAATGATGACCCTATATGCGAGACAGCAAAGGAGATACAGATGTATAGAATGGACTTTTGGACTCTGAGCGAGAGGGAGAAGGTGGGATGATTTGGGAGAATGGCATTGAAACATGTATACTATCATGTAAGATACAAAGCACCAGTCTATGTTCGATACAGCGATACAGGATATAGGATGCTTGGGGCTGGTGCACGGGGATGTTCCAGAGAGATGATATGGGATGGGAGGTGGGAGGGAGATTCAGGATTGGGAGCTCATATACACCCATGGTGGATTCATGTCAATGTATGGCAAAACCAATACAGTATTGTAAAGTAAAATAAAGTAAAATAATTTTTTTAAAAAGAAAAAAAACTTTTACCGCAAATCACTTGTAAGAAAGCATTGCATTTATACTAAAAGTTAAGTTCTCACCCTAACCTGCAAAGCCTTGGGTCATCTGTCCCCTGTTTGCTATTCTCCTTCTTGCTGTGCCACTTCCCCTTTGTCAGCCACATTCCAGGAATACTGGCATCCCAGTTGATGGGATGTGCTAAGCCAGCCTCGCTTGCTCTTATATCCTTGGTACCTGGTGCATAAGAGAAATTGACCAAATAATTATTGAATAAATCATTTCATTGGGAAAGTGAAAAAAAATAAAGTTCATATGAAAATACACAGAAAACCAGACAAAAATTGGAAAAAGAGGTTGAGAAAACCCTTGACCTTCCTAATATTAAAATATATTAGAAAACTAGAGTTAAAACATTATGGAAATGGCATGTGAATATTTAAATCAAAGCAACCAGATATAAATTCCAAAAATAGACCAAAATATCCATTAAAATCTAGTAGATTATTAAAGTGACACTAAATATCAGGTGTGGGTGAGGAATTCAATACATTAATGGCTTGGAGCAACTGAGTAGCTATTTGGGGAAAATTCAGTTAGATCCCTCTCAACCCATAGATCAGGGCATCTTCAGATGAAGCTAATTCCAAATGATGGGATATTGTTAATATAAAAATGAAACTGAAATCATACTGAAAAAAACGTAGAGTCTTTTTTTTTTAAGTTCTTAAAATGAGACAGGCCAGTTTGAAAATATATTCTAGGAATACAGACTTAATCACAAAAGAATAGCCTTTTGCTGCTGGTGGTTTAGAGTATCAGTGATGCCAAGTATCAAGTCTCTGAAGTTCTTTTGTCCCTTCCTTTACAAACCAAAGAAGGGCTTCCTAGGTGGTTCAGTGGCAAAAGAAAAAAAAAAAGTAAGATCATGTCATCTAGTTCCAAAACTTCATGGCAAATAGAAGGGGAAAAAGTGGAAGCAGTGACAGATTTTATTTTCTTGGGCTCTAAAATCACTGCAGACAGTGACAGTTAACTGTAAACAGTTAAAAGAAGCTTGCTCCTTGGAAGGAAAGCTCTGATAAACCTAGACAGCATATTAAAAAGCAGACATCACTTTGCTACCAAAGGTTTGTATAGTCAAAGCTATGGTTTTTCCAGTAGTCATGTATAGACGTGAGAGTTGGACTAGTAAGGAAGGCTGAGAGCCAAAGAATTTATGCTTTTGCAAAAGTCTTGAGGAAAATCTTGAGAGTCCTTTGGACTGCAGGAGATCAAACCAGTCATCAGTCCGAAAGGAAATCAACACTGAATATCCACTGAAAGGACTGATGCTGAAGCTGAAGCTCCAATACTTTGGCCACCTGATGTGAAGAGCTGACTCACTAGAAAAGCCCCTGATGCTAGGGAAGATCGAAGGCAAAAGGAGAATGGGGCAGCAGATAATAAGATGGTTAGACAGCATCACCAACTCAGTGGACATAAATCTGAGCAAATCCTGGGAGATAGTGAAGGACAGTGAAGCCTGGTATGCCTCATGCAACCATGGGGTTGCAGAGTTGGACACAACTTAGTGACTTAACACCAAAACAATCAAATCAAAGATGGCTGGTGAAGCTTCAGCCATTCTGCTTTCTAGGCAGCTAGAGAGAGAATGGCAAATTGACTTCCACTGAAGCCCAACTCCAGTACTTTGGCCACTTCATGCGACTAGTTGACTCACTGTAAAAGACTCTGATGCTGGGAGGGATTGGGGGCAGGAGGAGAAGAGAATGACAGAGGATGAGATGGCTAGATGGCATCACTGACTCGATGGACATGAATTTGAGTGAACTCTGGGAGTTGGTGATGGACAGGGAGGCCTGGTATGCTGCGATTCATGGGGTTGCAATCACTGATTAGCTCTAGTAATTTTCTGGTGGAGTCTTTAGGGTTTTCTATGTATAGGACCACGTCATCTGCAAACAGTGAGAGTTTTACTTCTTCTTTTGCAATTTGGATTCCTATGGCCAAAACTTCCAGAACTATGTTGAATAGTAGTGGTGAAAGTGGGCACCCTTGTCTTGTTCCCGACTTTGGGGGAAATGCTTTCAACTTTTCACCACTGAGGATAATGTTTGCTGTGGGTTTGTCATATATAGCTTTCATTATGTTGAGGTTCAGTTCAGTTCAGTTCAGTCGCTCAGTCATATCCGACTCTGTGACCCTATGAATCGCAGCATGCCAGGCCTCCCTGTTCATCACCACCTCTCGGAGTTCACTCAGACTCATGTCCATTGAGTCCGTGATGCCATCCAGACATCTCATCCTCAGTTATCCCCTTCTCCTCCTGCCCCCCAATCCCTCCCAGCTTCAGAGTCTTTTCCAATGAGTCAACTCTTCGCATGAGGTAGCCAAAGTACTGAAGTTTCAGCTTTAGCATCATTCCTTCCAAAGAACACCCAGGGCTGATCTCCTTCAGAATGGACTATTGGATCTCCTTGCAGTCCAAGGGACTCTCAAGAGTCTTCTCCAACACCACAGTTCAAAAGCATCAATTCTTCAGTGCTCAGCCTTCTTCACAGTCCAACTCTCACATCCATACATGACCACAGGAAAAACCATAGCCTTGACTAGACGGATCTTAGTCGGCAAAGTAATGTCTCTGCTTTTGAATATGCTGTCCAGGTTGGTCGTAACTTTACTTCCAAGTTCCTCCCGGCCGCCGCCCCTGACCTCAGACGTGGAGTAGCTCCTGTCAGCAGCCGCCCTTGACCTCAGATGCAGGGTAGCTCCTCTCGGCCGTTCCTGCGTTGTCACAGCCTGGCACTCTTGGCCGCTGTCCTTGACCTCGGATGTAGGGTAGTTCTTCTCGGCCGCGCTCAGTGTGCTGGCTCACTGCTGCCGCCTGCACTCAGTGCCCTGGATTTCTTGGACTTGGGTGATTATTTCCTTCTCCATTTTAGGGAAGTTTTCAACTATTATCTCCTCAAGTATTTTCTCATGGTCTTTCTTTTTGTCTTCTTCTGGGACTCCTATAAATTGAATGTTGGAGCACTTCATATTGTCCTGGAGGTCTCTGAGATTGTCCTCATTTTTTTAAATTCATTTTTCTTTTTCCTCTGATTCATTTATTTCTACCATTCTATCTTCTATTTCACTAATCCTATCTTCTGCCTCCATTATTCTACTATTTCTTGCCTCCAGAGTGTTTCTGATCTCATTTATTGCATTAATCATTATATATTGACTCTTTTTTATTTCTTCTAGGTCCTTGTTAAACCTTTCTTGCATCTTCTCAATCCTTGTCTCCAGGCTATTTATCTGTGATTCCATTTTGATTTCAAGATTTTAGATCATTTTCACCATCAATATTCAGAATTCTTTATCAGGTAGATTCCCTATCTCTTCCTCTTTTGTTTGGTTTGGTGGGCATTTATCCTGTTCCTTTACCTGCTGGGTATTCCTCTGTCTCTTCATCTTGGTTATATTGCTGTGTTTGGAGTGGCCTTTCTCTATTCTGGGAATTTGTGGAGTTCTCTTTATTATGGAGTTTCCTCACTGTAGGTGGGGTTGTATCAGTGGCTTGTCAAGGTTTCTTGGTTAGGGAGGCTTGTGTTGGAGTTCTGGTGGGTGGAGCCGGATTTCTTCCCTCTGGAGTGCTATGAAGTGTCCAGTAATGGGTTATGAGACATCAATGGTTTTGGAGTAACTTTGAGCTCCCTGTATACTGAAGCTCAGGGGTGTGTTCCTGTGTTGCTGGAGAATTTGCATGGTATGTCTTGCTCTGGAACTTGTTGGCCCTTGGGTGGTGCTTGGTTTCAGTGTAGGTATGGAGGCATTTGATGAGCTCCTGTTGATTAATGTTCCCTGGATTAAAGATTTCTCTGATGCTCTCAGGATTTGGACTTAAGCCTCCTGCTTCTGGTTTTCAGTTTTATTTTTACAATAGCCTCAAGACTTCTCCATCTATATAGCACTGATGATAAAACCTCTAGGTTAAAGATGAAAGGTTTCTTCACATTGAGGGGCACCCAGAGAGGTTCACTGAGTTACATGAAGAAGAGAAGAGGGAGGGGATAGTTAGAGGTGACTGGAATGAGATGAGGTGGAATCAAAAGAGGAGAGAGCAAGCTAGCCAGTAATCACTTCCTTATGTGCACTCCACAGTCTGGACTGCTCAGAGGTTTTCACGGAGTTATACGGGGAAGAGGAGAGGGAGGAATTAGACAGAGGTGGCCAGGAGGATAAAAGAGGGAAATGAAAAGGAAAGAGACAGATCCAGCCAGTAACCAGTTCCCTAAGTGTTCTCTATAGTCTGGAACACCCAGAGATTCATAGAGTTGGGTAGAGAAGAGAGGGGAGTGGGAAGAGACAAAGGCCACATGGTGGAGAAAAAGGAGAGTCCAAAGGAGGAGAGAGTGGTCAAGCCAGTTATCTTGCTCTCAGGTAAAATTGGGTACTGAAGACTGGGTTTTTAAATGTACAAAATTGACAACAAATAACAAAAAGCAAAGATTAAAAATCTGAAATATAGACTGGATTTTCAAAAATACAATATTAAAGAAAAGAAGAAGAAGAAAACCAAAGCCACAAGAACTATTAAAAAACAACAACCACCACAAAAAGACTATATATGGTGTTTGCTTTAAAAATAGGGTCTTTTATTTTTGAAAAGTAATAGTAGGTTATAAAAATAAAAATTAGAGAAATAGAGGACTTAAAAATTTAAGAAAGCTTAAAAAAAAAGAAGGAAAAGAAAAGAAAAAACAATCATGCAACAACATCAACACACACACACACACACACACACACACACACAGAATGTTCGTTTAAATAGTAAAGATATATCTGGCCCTTTCTCTGGTGTTGTGGGCAGTGTGGGGTCACTTCCAAGGCGGTTCCCTCTGTTTAACTTCTTCTGTTTGCTGGTCTCTTCAGTGTCTGATTTCCGTCTTGATACAGGGAGGGTGGGGGTGGACACTTTTTTTTTTAGGCTCACTTGTTCAGTCGCGCCGTGCAGAGGGAGGGATGCTGCAAACAAATAATGCTGGTGAGTGGCTGCAGTGTCTCATGCACGCTGGGTCTGCCCCTGCTTGCAGCACACACCAATTAGGCTCTGTGTTGCTCTGCCAGGGAACTGTCTGAGGCGTGTCCTAGGCTTCCTGCACCTCCCCAGTCTAAGCCGCTCAGGCTCAACACTCAGGTAGCCCTGAGAGGTGCAGATTTGTTTGGGCCTGCGTTTTGTGTCCTTCCCAAGTCCAGTAGCTCAGAAGTTTGGCAAGCGCAGTTGTTGCGACTTATCGCCCTTCCCTGCTGCTCAGTTTTCTGGGTGTACTGCTGGGGTCCCTTCTCGGGCAGATGATGACTGTCCAGAACCCCCAGAAGTCTTAGTTAGCAAAGAAGCCTGCTTGCATTTTGGTAGGTAATGTCTCTCTGGGGTTGCGATTGCCGCCTTCCATCCCTTAAGGCTCTGGCTGCCTGTCACCGGAGGGGGATGTTCTGCAGCCGGCTATTTCTGTTCCGTCCTTTGTTCTGTGCACGGTCCTGGTGGTGTCTTACCTTTGAGCGTTTTGTGTGGTAGCTATCCCACAGTCTGGATTGCTAGCCTAAGTTAGTTCGCTCTGGTTGTGCACCGGGCGTTCCGGCCTGATTCTTAAAAAAGCACTGCAGCCTGCGCCTCTCGTGCCTCCCTGCTCAGCCCCCACTTGCTAGTGGAGGATGCAGGCATATGTGCTGCCTTTCCGCTAGGGGAGTTACTGTTGGGCTTGTAATCTGCTGGTTTAATTATTTATTTATTTTCCCTTTCTATTATGTTGCCCTCTGTGCTTCCAAGGCTCGCCACTGACTCAGCAGTGTCTTCTTAAGAGTCTCTTCCCGGGACAGGACTCCCTTTCAGGGATGGAGCTCCCTCCCTACCTCCTTTGTCTTTTTTTCCTGTCTTTTATATTTTTTTTCTACCTGTTTTTGAAGCCAATGATCTGCTTTTCTGGGTGCCTGATGTTCTCTGCCAGCATTCAGAAGTTGTTTTGTGGAATTTACTCAGCGTTGAAATGTTCTTTTGATGAATTTGTGAGGGAGAAAGTTGTCTCCCCGTCCTATTCCTCTGCCATCTTAGGACCGCCTCCCATATGAACTTTAGAATCAGATTGTGTTCTATAACTTTTGATTGGTATTTTTATTGAGATTGCATTAAATTTATGTATTAATTTAGGAAAGTTGGGTATCTATTAAAAATTTTTTTTTCTCAATATTATTTTAATATTGGGTCTTCCTTATTTCAACAAATTGAGTATGCCTCTTAATTCATTCAAGTATTCCAGTTCCTAGCACTTAGTAACATGCATACCACATAGTACATGATTAAAGTTACATGCATATATGTGTGGTATATATGTGAATATATCATATATTTATATTTATATATATAGAAT
Organism: Madoqua kirkii; assembly: GCA_006408675.1. Taxonomy (NCBI): domain Eukaryota; kingdom Metazoa; phylum Chordata; class Mammalia; order Artiodactyla; family Bovidae; genus Madoqua; species Madoqua kirkii. Next base: position 40,909 of record SJYC01063531.1, read on the forward strand.
ACAACATATACATATATTGTTGCTACAATAACAGTAGCAACAAGAAAACAATGATATTGTATTAGTCAGGATTCACCTAGAGAAACATGTTTTTATGTATGTGTATGTGTATGTATTTAAGGAAGTGGATTGCAAGATTTTGGTGTCTGGCAAGTACAAAATCTGTCAGGCAGGCCAGCATGTTGGAATTTAGTTGAAAATCAGTGTTGCAGTCTTGAGTCTGAACTCTGCAGAGCAGCAGGCTGAAAACTCAGGCAGGATTTCCACATCATAGTTTTGAGACAGAATTGCTGCTTCTTCAGGATACCTCCCGTCCTTGAGCCTAAGCCTTCAACTGATTAGACAAGGCCCACCCATACTGTTGCACATAATCAGATTTACTCAAAGTCCACGGTTTGGAGAAATCATCTTTGACCTAGAAAAAAATACTTTCAAAGAAACTGGACTGGTGTTTAACTAAACAACTAGGCTCTGTAACATAGACAAGATATCACATAAAATTAACCATCACACACAAAAATGAAGCCTACTTTTAGACACAGATGGTGCTGTGGTAGGTGCTGGGGCAGAGACACCCTGGTGTGGCCCTTACAATTCCTGCCTATTGGTGTCTATGATTCTGTGTGATTCTCTCTCCCTGCATGTGGGCTGGACCTGGGGCTGGCTTCTAACCCACAGACTTCAGATGTGATAGGCTGTCACTCGTGACTGTCAGCATCATATAAAACCAAATAAACGGACTGAAGTGAGCTGTGCCCCTGTTGGCTGGGTTGAAGTTGTGTGGGGCATTTGCTGGGACATGATCTGAGTGGAGAAGCCACATGTCAGGCCGCTGCAGGCAGCCTCCAGGAGCCAAGGGCCTCAGATCTATGAGGAACAGATGTCTGCCAGCCACTGCTTGAGCGTGGAGAGGACCCTGAATCTCACACGGGACCGCAGCCTCAGCCTTTGTGGCAGAGCCCAAGCAGAGAACCCCTAGATTCCTGACCCAGGGACCCTGTGAGATAATATGTGTGTGCTCTTTTAACCCTTGAGGTTTGTGGCAACTTTTTACACAGCAAGAGCAAGCAATTCAACACTCTAGTAAGACCAAAGGTAGGTGTTGGGGCCCCCATTTCCTATATGAGGCCTTGGGGCTTGGTGAAGTCAAATATCTTGCCTACCCCTGAGCTACTTTGCCACAGAGCTGGACTTCAGCCCTAGGGTTAAAGCCCACAGTCACATTTCTTAGCGAAGTGTGGTGGGAAACAGACCTGGTACTGAGCTTTGTGAAATGGTGAGGACAGAAAGAAGAAAAATTTTATTGTGCATATGTAAATGGAGAGTTGAGGACGTGGGATTTATATGCCTTATTTTACCAAGAAAGTCTCCTGGAAGCTGGGCCACTGTCTCTCTGGCCCCCCCTCTGCAGGTAACTTTAAAATGCTAGAGGGGCTCATCGTTAGGGATGAAGGGTTTAAACACTGTCTGAACTGATTTTCCTTTGTATGTATGCATATCCTTTGATGGACTTTGATGCACACAGGGTAGGTGGGAGGTGAGCAGGATTCTGGGGGCAGTCAGGGGCAGAGGAGGGGCATGGGGTTCAAGGCTGCTTTTGTTTAGAATGGAGCTGAGCCAGCCCGAAGGTGCTGGGAATCTGCTTGACAATTGCCTCCTACTCTCAGGGCAGCAAATTAGCTCCCTGTGGACAGTACTGCCTCTTGTTTTCTAAAAATACCAGAACTTTTAATTACCCTCTCTTCTGGGTCCCTTTTCTGTCTTAGTGTAGGAGATAAGACTCAGACAAGAGGCTTTGACCTATTTCACGCTGTAGCTCTGCCTTGGGGGATGCGTGAATCTTATCTGGTCATGGGATGAAGAGTTCCAGGGCCAGAACAACATGATGTTGTTGTTCAGTCATGTCCAACTCTTTGCAACCCCATGGACTACAGCACACCAGGCATCCCTGTCCATCATCAATTCCTGGAGCTTACTCAAATTTGTGTCCAAGTGAGTGATGCCATCCAACCATCTCAGCCTCTGTCATCCCCTTCTCCTCCTGCCCTCAATCTTTCCCAGCATCAGGGTCTTTTCCAATGAGTCAGTTCTTCACATCAGGTGGCCAAAGTATTGGAGCTTCAGCTTCAACATCAGTCCTTCCAACGAACACTCAGGACTGATCTCCTTTAGGATGGACTGGTTGGATCTCCTTGCAGTCCAAGGGACTCTCAAGAGTCTTCTCCAAGACCATAATTCAAAAGCATCAATTCTTTGGCACTCAGCTTTCTTTATGGTCCGACTCTCACATCGATACATGACTACTAGAAAAATCATAGTTCCGACTAGACGGACCTTTGTCTGCAAAGTGATGTCTCTGCTTTTTAATACAGTGTCTAGGTCTGTCAGAGGTGGGCTCTCAGATGAAGAGTCCCTCCCTGAGTCTTTGTGGTCCCTTGGGTTGCATTCTTGCCGGGAAGAAATCCCTGGTTACACTTTCTCCTTTTCTCTAAAACTGAGCAGTTAATAGCTCTTTCTGAGTCCTGTTTCACATTTTAAGAAGCAACCCCAGCTTAACTTTATGAGAACCCACTTCCTCCTCCCTAATGACTTCTGAGGTCAAGTTGCTGTCCTTCTCAAGTCTTTGCTTTGGTTTTATGTTCCCTGATCCATGACATGTGACGTTCTCCATTACGTGACTCTGCCCATGACTGTCTGGTTTTCCTCCTGTGATCTCCCCTGTATCTGTAGTAGAGGTCATTTAGTTGCTAAGTCGTGTCCAGCTCTTGAGACCCCGTAGGCTATAGCTTACCAGGCTCCTCTGTCATGGGATTCTCCAGGCAAGAATACTGGAGTGGCTTGCCATTTCCTTCTCCAGGGGATCTTCCTGACGCAGGAATCAAACCTGGGTCTCCTGCACTGAAGGCAGATTCTTTACCACCCGAGCCCTGAGGGAAGCCTATGGTGTCTGAAGGTGCTCGAGGCCTAGAGCCTGGGATTAGGAATAGGTTTGGATGAGACTTTAGCAACAAGATGTTCTCCTTTTCTCTGTTCTTATATCCATTCATCCACCCTTCTTACATGCTGTCGGAACTTTCTCATCTACAAAACAAGTTAGAGTTGACTTATTTGTTAACTTTGTTGGTTACTCAATGAGATCAATTATTTTGGTTATACAGAACCAGCTAAAACATTAACATATAGTCCTAATTAGAAAAATATTGAATGGGGTCTGTCTTTATCTTCAGTTCCATTTTTGACGTGTCTTTCACTCTTTAAAATTTTTTTTAAATTTATTTTTTTGGCTGTGCTCCATGGCTTGTGGGATCCTAGGTCCCTGACCAAGGATGGAACCTGGGCCCACAGCTGTGAAGATGCTGAGTCTTAAGCACTGGACTGCCAGGGAATTTCCCATTCATTCTTAATATATATTATCATGAAGAGCTGCATGATATAAATAAAAGTAGAAATTTTGTGATGTTTGAAGATCCAATGGATCCTTGATAACTGCCCCATAGTCCCATTGTTACTGTAGGCACTCATGATTGATTTCCACCCCCAAGGCCAGGAAAGACAAGAAGCTTACTCAGGTGTTGATTGGAACCATTAAATGGAGCATGAGGGAAAAGCACATTGCAACGATTATCATCTTTGCTAAACTGGATATAGAATCTTCTTATTTCATAAAGCCTTCAGCACTGCGTTTTTAAAAAAAATTTTGTCTTTCGTTTATGGATAGTGCCTCAGGCATCCATTATATGATAGGTGCTTAATAAATAATAATAACAGTTATTATTATGGAGAAGAAATCTGCTGATCCTTTCACAGGAGTGGAACCTTGAGACCTCTTTTCTATATGTAGGAGTCCGTATTTGTTTTAACAACACATTATTGTGGTTTTTTATTTCAATGCATCAGCTATCCATTTATCTGTATGCTTCAGGATTTATGGTTATTACTATGTCTGTTTTTCTGTCTCCTCTATATTCCCCAGCTTCAAATTCTTTTCTTTGTAAATTCCAAGAGTTCAGATAACAACATAAAATGCATAATAAATTTATGCCTCAGTAAATAATACAAGAAGTGAATGAAGCTCCGTATATGATTAAACTCATTTTGCCTGTCTTTTTCTCACTTGAAAAAAATTTGATCAGTTTATTCTTTATCACTCTGGGAAATAATATAAAATGTGATTAGAGGCCTACATAATCTGGGCTGCACTCCCAGAACTGTTTTTATTTAGTGTTGCTGTATTTGGGTGATGAAATGCTTATGGCACAGCAACAGACTTTTAAAGTTACACTATATTCAGTAAAGGTACTGCATTTTAACTTCTTATTGTCCTTTTGGGGTGATTAGGACAGGGCTTTTTTTAAAAAAATTTAAACATTATACAAAGTATGCATGGGTGCTAAGTTGCTTCAGCTGTGTCCAACTCTATGCGACCCCATAGACTGCAGTCCACCAGGCTCCTCTGTCCATGGATTCTCCAGGCAAGAATACTGGAGTGGGTTGCCATGCCCTCCTCCAGGGGATCTTCCCAGCCCAGGGACTGAACTTGCATTTCTTATGTCTCCTGCTTTGTAAGGTGGGTTCTTTACCACTAGCACCACCTGGGAAGCCCCTATACAAAGTCTATTGAATGAAAAATAATTTAATGACACATTTCTTACCATTTCATAAAATGAATATAATATGATCTTTTCTTCATGACTCAAAGTGGTGATGAACCTAAATTGTGGAGCATTGGACTGATGCTGAAGCTAAAGCTCTGATACTTTCTCCTGATGTGAAGAGCTGACCCACTGGAAAAGACTCCAATGCTGGGAAAGATAGAGGGCAGGAAGAGAAGAGGGTAACAGAGGCCGAGATGGCTGGATGGCACCATCCACTCAGTGGGCAAGCACCAGGAGATAATGGACAGGGAAGCCTGGCATGTTGCAGTCCATGAAGTTGAAAAGAGTGGGACACGTCGGAGCGACTGAACGACAAAATAGTGTCTTCAAAACAGAGTTTCAGAATGTTCTCAGGCTTCTTTCTGGAGCTTCTAATTCATTGGTTCTGTCTCTTTCTGCATTACCAAGCTATTCATTTTTCCTCTTTGCTGCTGTTTCTCATATTCCCCACTTTTCCACCTTACAGTCACAGTGTAAACTTTGAGATGGAAAAATAGATAATCAGTACTGTTGGTATTCCCTGGAGAAGGAAATGGCAACCCACTCTGGTATTCCTGCTTGGGAAATTAGATAGACAGAGGAGCCTGGTGGGCCACAGTCCATGAGGTTGCAAAGAGCCGGACACGACTGAGCGACACAACACCAACTATTGGTTTTATATGTTAAATAAAGAGTCAGTATGCTAGGGACAAGGCACTAGGCTCTGTGTGGGATCTCAAATGTGAGGACCCAAATTCTGAAATCAACCCTGAATATTCATTGGAAGGACTGATGCTGAAACTGAAGCTCCAACACGCCGGTCACTCTTCACCATGTGAAGAGTCAGCACATTGGAAAAGACCCCGGTGCAGGGAAAGACTGAAGCCAGGAAGAGAAGGGGATGGCAGAGATGAGATGGCTGGACAACTTAGACTGCATTACCGACTCAGTGGGCATGAATTCGAGGAGACTCCAGGAGACAGTGAAGGACAGGGAAGCCTGGTGTGCTGTATTCCGTGGGGTCGCAGAGTTGGGCATGACTGAGTGACTGGACAGACAAATGGAAACTCCGCAGAGAGAGCTGCTGCTGTATCTTTCTCAGGACCGCAGTTTCCCCTGTGTAAAGTGACAGAGCTCCAGTCTTAACACTTATGAGCCTTTATTCTTTGTACTTTATGACAGGTATGTTGTCCCCTTGGATGTTGTTTCTGTTTACCTCTGGGTTTTGCCTTTGTTATCATCAAGGTGATCTTCTGGACATTTCCCCTCATAGGACATTAGCCTAGTCATTGCCCCTCCTCAGCTGTGAATCAGTCACAGCAGGCTGTGAGCGTGCTCAGTCACTCGGTCGTGTCCCACTCTTTACGACCCCATGGACTGTAGCCCTCCAGGCTCCTCTGTCCATGGATTCTCCAGACAAGAATACTGGAGGGGGTTGCCATTCCCTTCTCCAGGGGATCTTTCCAACTCAGGGATAGAACCCATGTCTCCTATGTCTCTGCATCAGCAGGCAGATTCTTTACCCATTGAGCCACCTGGGGAACCCCCCCACCCCTGCCACCTACTGTCTGCTACTGCTGCTGCTAAGTCACTTCAGTCATGTCTGACTCTGTGCGACCCGATAGATGGCCTCTTACCAGGCTCCTCTGTTCCTGGGATTCTCCAGGCAAAAAGTACTGGAGTGGGGTGCCATTTCTTTCTCCAATGCATGAAAGTGAAAAGTGAAAGTGAAGTTGCTCAGTTGTGTCTGACTCTTAGCGACCTCATTACTGCAGCCTACCAGGCTGCTCTGTCCATGGGATTTTCCAGGCAAGAATACTGGAGTGGGGTGCCATCACCTTCTCTGTACTGTAAGCTACCAGAACACAAATCTCCATCTCAGAGGCTGCTTCCTACAGGAAACCCTGATCTGTGACAGAGCTACTGAATAAAGACTTGTGTGATTGGCTGTATATGTTACTGAAGAAAATTAGCAAAATAATACAGACAAAAACTGTAAGAACAGATGGTGGGATGAATAATGACTCCAAAAACACATCCACTTCCAGTTTCTGGATTCTGTAAACATGTTATCTTAAAAGGTAGAAGAGACTTTAAAGTTGCAGTTAAACTAAGGACCTTGAGATATGGAGGTTATTTTGGATTGTCAAGTGGGTCCAATGTAATCAAAAGATCATTATAAGAGGGAGACACGAAGCTGATTTTGGAGATGGAGGAAAGGACCTTGAACTAAGGAATGCAGGCGGTCCCTTTAAATTGGAAAAGTCAAGGAAACAGATTCTTCCTTAGAACCTCCAAAAAGAATTGCTACTCTGCTGACTCATCGATTTCAGCCTTAGAAGGCTTCTTTTGCACTTCTGACTTCTAGAACTGTAAGGGAGTAAATGTGAGCTGTTTTAAGCCACAGAGCTGTAGTTCTTTGCGACTGCCGTGGTGGCTGCGGGCTCTGTGTGATCGCAGAGCTGCTGTTTATCTCATGGTCTTTGACTTGTTCTCTGCCTCCCTGATACAAGTGTGCTGATTACAGGCTTCCACAAAGGATGTCCTGGAGCCATTTTCCCAGACAGCTAACCCAAAACTGTGCTGTGAGGACACCTGGGCCCAGTTCTCTGCTCCTCCGCCCTGCCTGTTATCTAGCGGGGACTTCCTTTGCAGGCCCTGGGTCCTGGGACCCTGGCATTGGGTGACAGGGACCTCTCTGGATTCTGCCCCCTTGATGACATGGAGAACCAACATCTGCCTCTGTCTTCCCTGCACCCAAGCTTCCACTTGTGCCTGCAGGTGGCGGGCCTTCCTGGGGGCAGGCTCCACTCCCTCAATCCCTGCCTTTATTTTGGTTTCCTCTTCATGGTCCTGGGAGAAGGCAATGGCACCCCACTCCAGTACTCTTGCCTGGAAAATCCCGTGGACAGAGGAGACTGGTAGTCTGTGTCCATGGGGTCACTAAGAGTCGCACATCACTGAGCGACTTCACTTTCACACGTTGGAGAAGGAAATGGCAACCCACTCCCATGTTCTTGCCTGGAGAATCCCAGGGATGGAGGAGCCTGGTGGGCTGCCATCTATTGGGTCTCACAGAATCGGACACGACTGATGAGACTTAGCAGCAGCAGCAGCAGCAGGGTCCTGGCTCTGCAGGCCGGCCCTCACTGCTGGTAATTTGGCCCTTCTTGCTCCCTTCCCCTGCTCTTGGGGCCACCGAGGTTCCCTGTGTTCCTCCCTGGCCTCTGCGACACTGTTGACTGCAATCTAGGGATCTCTGTGGCTCTGGCCTCAGTCACACCGCTCCAGCCTGAGCACTTTCAACCTCAGCCTGTGTATTTTGCATCTTTCAACACTCACATCCCAGAAGGGTGAGGAGGGAAAAGCACAACTGAAACGTAGTCTTGGAACAAGAAAAATTAGAGAGTGGACATTTTCCATGGTTTTTATTGATGCGTTTTCTTTCCACTTTCTCCTAAGATAAACCTTATACCCCGAATGCTCTGTAAAGAAGCAGACCATGCCTTATTACAATCAATAGGAAACTGTGTTTGACATGTTTGTGTGTGTGTGTGGAAGGGGCTTGAGTGGGAGGTGGGGGGCACTCCCATTTTAGACTGCAGGAAACGCCACTTCAGGTTCCTCCTTCTTTAGGGTGAGGCAACCAGAGTCTTTAAGATTGAGAATCTGTGTAGAGGGAGCTCTCTGTTCTCCATTTATAGAATTTGTTCTTTCAAATGAAGGTGTTAATTATGGGCTTCTGAAAACTATGCTCTGGGCACTGCCCCATGAGGAAAGCAAGACAGAAAAGTAACCAGATGAGTTTTCCTCTTGCTGGCACTTTAAGTGGGGGGCTCTGGGTGGTGCCAACCAAGTCAGCCCCGCCTGGGGGTTCCCAGCCCATTACACAGCAGCTAAGATGGCTGTGAAGGCACTGCTGCTGCTGCTGCTGCTAAGTCGCTTCAGTTGTATGTGACCCCATAGACAGCAGCCCACCAGGCTCCCCCGTCCCTGGGGGAGGCAAAAACACTGGACTGGGTTGCCATTTCCTTCTCCAGTGCAGGAAAGTGAAAAGTGAAAGTGAAATCATTCAGTCGTGTCTGACTCTTCGCGACCCCATGGACCGCAGCCTACCGGGCTCCTCTGTCCATGGGATTTTCCAGGCAAGAGTACTGGAGTGGGGTGCCATCGCTTTCTCCTTAGCACAGCAGCTAAGACAGCCATGCAAGCACAGAATCAGCCAACTGTCTGTTCTGATCTGAAAAATTTTCCAGGGAGGGTTGTATTGAAATTGGTTCTCTACCAGATTTGTTAGAAATGGTCAGAAGTTCAAATATCATCAGCCTTGTTTCACTTACTTGTTTGGTTACTATGAACTGGAGAGGAGGAGAGGATGACAGGAAAGAAAATGCAGCTTCGTGGAGTGCATCAGAGCCAGCAGACCCAGCTGCACCGTTTGGCCGAATGCTCAGTTATTTTATCTGTAAAATGCGGGATAGTGATAGAACATCTACCTTTCAGGACTGTTGATGAGTTAAACAACATGATATAAAGTGCCTTGTTTAGTACTGGTGCATCCTATTGGCAAAGGCTCAATAAAATGTTAATGTCCTTCCTTCTTATTATATAGCCTGTAATCCTGACTTCTAAAGATCCAAACTGCAGGCACTACCCAGTAGGCTTTTGTTTTATGTGAAATAGTTCTCTTTTTAGTATTCTTTAATTCGTTATTCTGTGATTTGGGGTTTCATGCTGGCAAAAGAATGGATATTAGGTGTTCCCGGGATGTGTGAGTATTTACTGGAATGAGTCATTGCTCAGCTTTGCCCTTCAAATTAGATTTTGGTCTCATGCTGTTGGCATCATCAAGGGCAAAAGGATTTCCCAGATGCCTGAGCAGCATGAGAATAGAGCTTAGAGGGTCACATCACATAGCTTCTCTACATTATGGAAATGGTCTTCCTCCATGTGTGAAGGCTGGACCTTGAGGCTCATTGCCCAGTAGGAAAGAGGATGTCATGTAGGAGTGGAAGGGTTAAGCCTGCCTCTCTGGCAGCAGAGTGTGGCATAAAGAAGGGACAGAGTCACAGTGTGGAGGACTGTGCCTTGAGGTGCATGAGTGGTATTTTAGAAATATCCAAGTAGGTTTTGGGGCATTCACAGGAGATGGGGCTAGTGGCATTCCTGTTTGGCTTACCCTCTAGGGATAAACCTGTTCCCTGCCTCTTCCAACATGACACAGGCTGATAGTGCAGCAGCACTGGCAGGCGGGGGCTTGCCCAGTGAGCTACAGGTTGGCCTGACCATGACAAAGCCTGGGGTGCAGAGGTTTCTGTGCTCTAGCGATGAGAAGTGCAGGTGTGACGGGACCAGAGGCTGGGCCTTGGAGACTGGTGGTAACTGACTGGTCCTAGCCATGACTCTAGAGGGAAGCTTCATCATGTTGAGGACAATCACATGAGACCATTGCTTTGGAAGCAGAGACCAAGGAGGACCAAGGAGGATCCAAGAGCCTTTTCTTCTTCCCTACCCAATGCCCATGAAGGCATCTTCACACCTGCCGGCCCACCTTAGGGAAGAGGACAAGTTTCTGCCTGATGAGAAGGAGTCAACCGAATGACTGCTGTCCTGAGGGTCAAACTTTGCATGGACTGTTTATTTAAACCAAGAGGGGATTATCCAAACCCAGAGAGACAGGAGAATGGTTAAATGGCACTTTACAGTTTTTCTGCTACAAGGGAGAAAATAGATTAAGTGCATTTTCAAAGTACATTTGACTGTAATGTGAATAAATTTGCGAACACACTAGTTATTAAAGTATGGTATGCAAAACATTACTTCCATCTAACTTTAATTAAGAGCTATAGTAGATTTAATATATTAGAAGGGGAAGAGGGTGTCAGAGGATGAAATGCTTGGTTGGCACCACCTACTCAATGGACAGAACTTGGGCAAACTTTGGGAGGTGGTGAAGAACAGGGAGGCCTGGCATGCTGCAGTCTATGGGGCAGCAAAGAGTTGGACAGGACTGGACGACTGAACAACATTAGATTTAAGTCACTGCAGTGGAATTTTGAGTTTCTCTTAGGTTCTTATGCTACTGCTGTGATTGCTAAAGATAATTATGTCCATGTGTCACAGGTTGCCTATGAATCTTTCAAGATTTCCTCACGGTCTTTGCTTTTATGCAGTTTGAATATGATATGCCTACGTGTAGTTATTTTGGTATGTACCCGGGTTGATGTTCTTTGAGCTTCCTGAGTCTGTGGCTTAGTGTCTGTCATTAGTTTTGCAAAGTTCTCAACTATTACTATTTTGAATACGTCTGCTCCTTTCTTTCTTTCTTTTTTTTTTGTCCTTCTGGTATTTTGAATTTCCATATGTTACACCTTTTGAAATTGTCCCAAAGTTTTTCGATGTTCTGTTTTTTTCTTTTTTTTAATGCTTTTTACTCTTTGCATTGGAGTTTGAGAAATTTCTTTTGACATTTCTTCAATCTCTTTGGTTCCTGAGGCATGTTCAGTCTACTGAAGAGCTTATCAAAAATTTCACTTTTATTATGGTGTTCTTGATTTTTAATTTGTTTTTAATTTTGGATTTCCTTCTTATTCTTTGTTAGAGTTTCCATCTTTTTGCCATGTTGTATAATTTTTCCATTAGACACCTTAGCATATTATTCACAGTTATTTTAAATTCTTGGTGTGATAAGTCCAAAATCTCTGCTGTATCTGAGCCTGACTCTGATTCTTGCTTTATTCTTCAGTATGTGTTTTTCTTGTGCTTTGGTATGTCTAGTGATTGTTGAAAGTTGAACATGTTGTATGGGGTAATAGGCCTTTGGTGTAAGATTTAATGTTGATCTAGCTAGAAGTTGGGCTGTGTTTAACATTTGCTGTAGTGTGACTGCCATCTAGTCAAGGCTATGGTTTTTCCAGTGGTCATGTATGGATGTAAGAGTTGGACTATAAAGAAAGCCAAGCACCAAAGAATTGGTGCTTTTGAACTGTGGTATTGGAGAAGACTCTTGAGAGTCCCTTGGTCTGCAAGGAGATCCAACCAGTCCATCCTAAAGGAGACCAGTCCTGCGTGTTTGTTGGAAGGATTGATGTTGAAGCTGAAACTCCAATACTTTGGCTATCTGATGCGAAGAGCTGTCTCATTTGAAAAGACTCTGTTGCTGGGAAAAATTGAGGGCAGGAGGAGAAGGGGACGACAGAGGATGAGATAGTTGGATGGTATCACTGACTCAATGGACATGGGTTTGGTTGGACTCCAGGAGTTGGTGATGGACAGGGAAGCCTGGTGCGCTGCAGTCCATGGAGTCACAAAGAGTCAGACATGACTGAGCGACTGAACTGAACTGAAAGTGCCAAAGGCTTTATTGTTTTTATATTTTAGTGGTGCATAATATTTTTTAAAATTGTCTTAAATTTTAAATAATAAGCAGCCTCAAATTCTTCTAGTTTCCTTATTTTTGTGTCTCCTATTGATTTTGGGTTTCCCTATGTACTGGTCTGAATCTCTGTGGCTCTTTTAGCTGTCATCCCCTCGTGTTCTCCGGGAGCCCAGCTGGTACAGTGTAATGTGTCTAGGAGCGGGAGCATTCCCAGATCTTATGATGCAGTCTCAGTATTTTGGTGTGCCTATGTCTCTGGGCCTTCACAAATGTCTTTCCAGTGATGCACTATTCACCCCCAGTTTTGAGGGGCTGGAGTGGGAGGAACACTCTTCCCCCAACTGAGATGAGACTCTTTTTTTTCCCTTGGAAAGTTGGCCTTCATTATGTGAACCCTTGTGTATGCTAAGTTGCTTCAGGGGTGTCTGACTCTTGGTGACACCATGGACTGTGGCCGGCCAGGCTCCTCTGTCCATGGGATTCTCTAGGCAAGAATACTGGAGTGGGTTGCATGCCGTCCTCGTGTGGAACCCTTAGGGGTATTTTACAATAAAGACTTCCCTTTACTGCCAAACTACCGGGCAGATCTTTCTCAGATCCACACGGTGAATCTGGTGGCACAGTGCACAAAAGCATGGAGGCCCCAGGGATTCCTCCCCCTTAACCCTGCTCCACCCAGCCTCCAGCAATTCCTCAAAACTGCCATTCAAGCCATGTGGTCAGTTTATGACTGCAGGGCTTCTGCTCCAGGTGAGCAGATCCTGACTATGACACTGAATTTGCCTACTTTTGTAAACCTCAGTTCTCTGATGAGCCCAAGAGAGGGTGTTGATTTTCAGTTTGTTCAGCCTTGTCTTCTAAGAAATGGAAAGATAGCTTCCAAGCCCTTTACATGTCAGGGCTGGAACTTGAACTCTGTTTGGGCCTAAACTGTCTTCAGCTATGGGCTGCTGGAGTCCGAGGCATGTCCAAGATAAGTTAGCCTGCTGTCTAGAGTAGCTTGCAATCAGCGTACACAACTCAATCCACTTGGTGGTTTTCAGCCTAGGTTATAAACCCAAGGACGAGGAAGGACTGGGAAGCTGGTGTGCCACAGTCCGTGGGTCACAAGGAGTCAGACATGACTGATCGATTGAACTAATCACTTATGAAGCTTTTATAGCTGCCCAGTCTGACTCCTGAAGATTCTCAGCGAGTGGATCTGATGTAAGACGGGCATCTGTGTTTTAAAATAAACTCCCAGGTGATTCTGTTAGGTCCACTGTAGATGACGCAGGATGATGGCTGTAAGTCCAATACATCTCATGGAGAAACAGGAGAGACTTTGGCCTCTCTCTCCTTGTTCATTTCCCCACCATCCTCAAGCAGATTGCCGCATGTTGTCTGGGAACAATGTTGGAGAACCAAGGTGGTCCATTATAGAACTTACAAATGAAATAAAGATAGTTGTGTAATTTTCAGGGCCCAGTCAGGAAAAGAGAGAAACAGAATCACAGTAGATACTTTAGTAGGGATATTTTAATATGAGGTTAAACAAATGTAGAATTGAAGGGACTGAAAGAGCAAAACACAAACTCTGAAGTAGCACAGAGCTCCCAACTGGCAGAACCTCGTGGTATCAGAACTAGGGGCTCAGGAGTGGAGCCCTGTAGAGCTGGGATGCAGATCTTTGAGGGAGTAGCTGCTGATGGAAGTTCAGGAGGGTGCAAAAGGGCTGTCGTGGCACTGAGACCCAGACCTCCAAAAGGGACAGTGTCCTGCTGATTCTGGGAATGTCAGGAAAGCTTGGAGTTGGAACCAATTGCAGCTGCCTGGGTGAAGTGCCAGGGTGAAGTGCCAGGGCCTGGGCATGATTGATGGGAGCAGTGAAGGAGCCAGTCCTTTATTCTGCCTGCAACCCTGCAGTCTCCCTCCTTCGCCCCCCTATTGGCAGAGACTCACAGGAGCAGCAGCTAAAGAAGAAATGCTAGACCCAGCATCCCAGGACCGAGAACAGAAGCTGGATGGAGACAGTTTAATAGCCAGCACTCAGAGAGTTAAAACGATTAATCCAACCCATAGTGACTGACACAGAGAGCCACAAAGTCACCTTAAAGAAACTATCTCTAAGTACAGTCAGATTGGACCAGAAGTTGATTGCAGTCATGAAATTAAAGGCCACTTATTCCTTGGAAGAAAAGCTATGAAAAAGCTATGAAAAACCCAGATAGCATATTAAAAAGCAGAGACATCACTTTGCTGACAAAGGTCTGTCTAGTCAAAGCTATGGTTTTTCCAGGAGTCATGTAGGGATGTGAGAGTTGGACCATAAAGAAGGCTGAGTGCCGAAGAATTGATGCCTTCCAATTGTGGTCTTCTGGAGAAGACTCTTGAGAGTCCTTTGGACCATAAGGAGATCAAACCAGTTAATCCTTAAGGAAATCAACCCTGAATATTCATTGGAAGGACCTGATGGTGAAGCTGAAGCTCCAGTGCTTTGGCCACCTGATGTGAAGAGCTGACTCATTGGAAAAGACCCTGATGCTGGGAAAGATTGAATGCAGGAGGAGAAGGGGATGATAGAAGATGAGATGACTCAATCGATATGAGTTTGAGCAAACTCTGGAAGATAGTGAAGAACAGGGAAGCTTGGTGTGTTGCAGTCCATGGGGTCACAAAGATTTGGACACAATTTAGCAACTGAACAATAAAAACTTAAGGGGAGCCAGTCTGTTTACAGGTTCAGAGAAAGGCATTGCTTATGATGGCAGGTGATGGCTGGTCCCATTTGACATCATTATAATTTTACTTGGTTGCAAGTGACAGAAATCTACTCAGAAAAGGAGGAGGTTCCTGTAAAGGTAAGACAGTACCTGCAGGCTGGTGTGTAGAGTGGGGAGGTTCCCAGGGTGATGAACTTGTGAGCTGGGCAACAGGAGTTTGGGGTGATGGCTTCAGCAGTGTTCTTCTCATCATAGGGGAGGGTGCCCCATCCCTTTAGCTGAGCTACACTCTCCATTCGGGTGCAGGTCTTGGTTCTGATTTCATGTGCATCAAGGCTATTTCTGATTATTATTTGATTTTCTATTCTGAATTTTCTCCTGCTCATACCCAAGAAAACAGTCCAGTCATGCCAAAGCCATTAACCAACAGACACTGGATTTATACCTCAGTATCTGTTAATTTGACTATGGTGAGTCTGCTGTGGGTGACAAACCTTGGCAGGCTGACAAGACCAGACTCTGAGCCTTTAAGACTGAAGGATACCAGTCAGCTCTCTGGTGACCTCTTAGATATGCCTTCCGTTTTCTCCGGGAAATGTTCCAAATGCACAGCATATCTTTCCTATAAGCAAAAGGATTTTGTCAATTTAATTTTGTAAATCTATGAAGGAAGACGTTCTTAAATATTTCTTTTGTTATTCTGGGCAAGCCTAATTTCTCTCTTTTTCCTTTCTGTTTTTTTTTTTTTTAATGTCTCTAATCCTACATTTTTTTTTCTTACTCGGTGTCTTAAGACAAGAGAAATATAGCACTATTTATAACAGCAGAGAAGGAACCTAGATGTCCACTGACAGATGAATGGATGAAGAAGAAGTTGTGGTAATATATATACAATGGAATATTACTCAGCCATAAAGAGGAATGGATTTGAGTCAGTTGAAGTAATATGGATGAACCTAGAGCCTGCTATGCAGAGTGAAGTAAGTCAAAGAAAAATATCATATACTAACGGATATACACGGAATCTAGAAAAATGGTCCTGATGGACCTATTTGCAAAGCAGGAATAGAGACGCAGACATAGAGAAAAGACTTGTGGACAGAGGAGGGAGGGGAGGGTGGGACGAATTGAGAGCGGAGCCCTGATGTGTTTACACTACCATCTGTAAAACTGATGGCCAGCGGGAGCCTGCTGTAGAGCACAGACGCTCAGCTCGGTGCTCTGTGATGACCTGAAGGGTGGCGTAGGAGGGAGGCTCACGAGCGAGGGGATATATACATTCTTAACAGCTGATTCACGCCGTTACACAGTAGAAATCAACCCAACACTATAAAGCAATTATAGTCCAATTAAAAAATAAATAAAAAACAATTACACAACATCCTGGGCTCCTTCCCAGTTAAATGAGGATAGTATTGTTAACTGTGGTCCCTTCAAACAGAAGTGCTTATAAAGCACGTTGCTGCTGCTAACTGTGTCATGAGCAGTCCTGGAGCCGGAAGGATGCCTACTTGGGCCACAGATTTGGTCCTGAGGTTTCTCAGAGGACGAGCGAGAGTCCCAGCAGCAGCCACCACGCGTTCCCGGACCACTGTGTGCTGCCTTTGCCCTTGACTGCAACGCCGCAGTGCCCCGGTGTGGGCAGGCTCTCAGCCCGGCAGTCTCCAGTTTTATTCATCCCTCACTGTTAAAATCACACCATGCACAGCGGAATCCCATCAAATGAACATCTAACTTACTCAGATTCAACTCTACGAACTCCTTCTGGGTGGAAAATGATCACTTCATTGGCATTATTAGGAAAGGAAGATTCACCCTGGGAAGGAATACAGAGGATTCAGCTGCAGTCACAGTTGATCAGTGTCTTTGGTTTTTAGCAAAGACAGTAAGCTCCTGGGTAGTATGAACCATGTTAGTGTACTGCTGCTGCTGCTGCTGCTGCTGCTGCTAAGCCGCTTCCGTCGTATCCGACTCTGTGCGACCCCATAGACGGCAGCCCAAGAGGCTCTCCCGTCCCTGGGACTCTTCAGGCAAGAACACTGGAGTGGGTTGCCATTTCCTTCTCCAGTACATGAAAGTGAAAAGCGAAAGTGAAGTTGCTCAGTTGTGTCCGACTCTTAGCGACCCCGTGGACTGTGGCCCACCAGGCTCCTCTGTCCTAAGAGGCAGTAAAGCAAGGGATTTGGGTGAGGGCTCTGAAGCCAGACTTCAGGGTTAGAATCCCGGGTCCACCACTTGGGGGCTCTGTGACCTTGAGTGAGTGTAGCTGAATTGCCCTGGGCCTCAATTTCCCGCAGCTTTACAATGTAACTCATAGTCATACCTACTTCTTATGGACAGAATGAAATAATGCTGGCACACAGCTCTCACCGGGTGCTAGTTATTATCACAATTATCCTTACTCAACTCAGAGCTATGTGAGGGATTTTCAAGGGCAACTGTGACTCTACATGATTTTCCCATTACTTGCTGATTTTATAAATTTCTTGGGGTTAACCTACAGAAAGCAAGGCTCCTCTGCCAGGCATATCTCCCAAGCTAAGTCCTCCCAGGGGGGCTGAGAATTATAATCTTCCAGCTTGGTGGGAAGGAAGCCCACACCCCTGCCCAGGCCCTCTTCCCTCCTTGTTGCTGAGTGACCTTGATAGAAACTTTCAGCCAAGTGTTTCTGCAGAGCAATCCATAAAGCATGACCTAGAGCTACATTAAGCCTACAAAAATCAACTTCCAATAGTGAGAAACAGTGTTATGTGATAAAGTAGTGATTACATTTTCTAATGATTGCTCAAAGTATTTTGTAATCTGTAGGGAATATATTTCACAGTTCCTGGGAGCCCTCCCAGCTACCCTATTTGTCATTCTAAGCTCTAAGTGGAGCACAGACTATGAGGAGAGCAATCTTGGCATACATTATCCTCTGGGGAACTCTGCATGCAACACTCGTGCAATTAACCTGTGCTTAGCCAGGCTGCTCAAGATGATGCTGTTTTGTCCTGGCAACAAACATGAAACACTGTGTGAACTGCACATTGGGCTCCCTACCCTCATCTCATCTTTCTTTCTTTCTTTTAAATAAGGTCAGTTTTTTCAGACTCTGTGTGTGTGTGTGCACTTCTGCTCAGTCGCTCAGTCATGTCCAACTCTTTGTGGCCTTATGGACTGTAGCCCACCGGGCTCCTCTGTCCATGGGATTTCCCAGGCAAGAACACTGGAGTTGGTTGCCATTTCCTCCTCCAGGGGATCTTCCCCAACTAGGGATCGAACCCAAGTCTCCTGCTTCTCCTGCATTAGCAGGTAGGTCCTTTACCACTGAGGCACCTGGGTAGCCTGGGTGAAGCGCTAGCATTTCCCATTTTCTCATAAGAAAGTTTTTCTCTGTTACAAAGTTCAGAGCTACAGATTCTTGGCAAATCTTTGGAAGAGTTTGAACTAATGTGTTGTGGGTCCTGACAATATATTTATAAAAGCAGTGTCCTGATCAGAGATGCTCTAGCTCTTTTTCCTGCTTCTTTGTCGAACCTGTCCAGGTTTCCAAGGCAAGCATTCCTGGCTGGAGCTTAGACCCCAGGCACAGGAGTTAACAGCTTTTTTGAAGAGAGAACATATGGTCCTGAGGCAAATGCTCTGGGTCTGGATTCTAGTGTGGTGTGGAGGAGACAGAAGGAAGGAAGATAATAGAACAAGCAAGCGTGGGGCTAAGTAGACTTCTGGACTGGTCAGTGGTGGGCTGGAGAATAACTTTGTTGCTGATATCCATACGGGGATGACTGGCTGCTGCTGAGAAAGACCTGCCCTGGAGTAGATCAGCCTATTCTGTGCAAAGATGTAAAGGTCATTTTCTTGTTTGCAAATATGCACTGGCTCTCAAAGATATCTATATATTAAAAATATAAGCTAGGATGGCTATTCTAATAAAGGATATAAAATATTAGGTTGGGAGGGACTGAAATAAATTTATAAATGTATATACACAAGACATGTATATACACAGGACATGTGTATACAGGTATGTTTGTATACAAATATACCCCAGATGCATGTGTGTGTGTGCACAATGCTGCGTGTGTGTGTGTTTCATCAAAGGAGCACAGATTTGCAGCCTAGGCGATTATTTCCAGTGACTTGCAGCCTCAGGGGCAGCAGTGAAATGGAAAAGGTCACGGCAGCCTGCTCTCCGAGCGATGTTCCCTGCGTTTGAAAGGTCACGTCATGTTTCCCGGCAATTGACTCAGTGGGTTGGGATGCTGCAACGTAAGTGCAGGCTGTTTCCACCCTGCCTGTTTTTCCTGGGGAACGTGCCTCCCAGTTGCTTTCATGCTGACCTCATTACCCAAGCCTGGCCCAAGCTTGGCAGAGCCGCACCGCGGCTACCGCCCTCCCTGGGCTGCCTGGCCCCCAAGTCACAGCACCTCTGTCCTGCCGGGGAGCGTGAGCTCACCCCCAGCGAAGACCAGCTGTGCTCACTGAACAAGGACCACTGGAGTGTGGGGATGTGCTAGAGAATGGGGGCGAGCGGGTATGGAAGGAGGAGAGGACAAGGGACACTGAAGTCCCCCGCCTCAGATTCTTAACTGAACAGAGAGACCCAGGCAAAACCGACATAACATTTCCAAATTTCCGAACTCCTCTTTGGATCAGTTCTGGAAGTTCATTTTGAACCATGAGGCAGTAACGTTTCTGAATCTACTGCCTCATATAACTCCTGACTGCAAAGGCTCTCCTGATCATTTTCAAAAGTATCACTGTTCTTGGAAGTAAGATTTACTTGGCATAGAGGATTGTCTTTGGAAGGAGATTGATTGCCCAGAGATGCGAACATGTAGGTGAATTCATTTCCCAGAGTCCTAGATGAGGCTAATTTGTCCATGGCTCTGGTATGTTCCTAAGATAAGTAACTGAATTGTTGAAACTGTGAAACTGAGTACTTGTGTAAACTTTGGAAGACCCCTAGTGTATAAGTCTGGGGATTTGTGTCAGTTAAAACTTGTGTATGTATAACTAATTTTAGATGTGATAAAATTGAGGCTTACATTAAAAAAAAAGTTATAGTTCTTATGAAAACAAGATTATTCCAACCCTGGGAAATGGACCTTTCTTAAAATACTCGGTGAATTCAGAGCTTTTTCTCCCCAGACTATTGAGGAACTTGAACACGAGTCAGTGGCCAAAGTGTTTCTATTGCATGGATATGAGGAAGCCAAGTGGGTCGAGATGGGTCTGGGCTTGTGCTCATCAACCCTAGCTGAGACTAGGCATGATCCCACTCCTTCTGTTGAGCCATAGCCGAGTTATTGGAAATCCCAGAGCCTGCCAAATGCAGATCATGTTCCATACTCTTGTTATGATGATTAAATGAGATCTCATCCAGGGAGAACTTAATCAAGGCTGATTTAAGTCATTTAAAACTGTATTTCTGGGTTTTACTATAGAGCTAATTCATTCACTGGAGTCTGGCCAGCTATGTGCTTTAGTCAGAAGAAGGAAAACTAAAGTCTGACACAGAGGAAACAGAACATTCTGAAGCATGAAGGTCAATCAGGCAGTAGAATAATTTTGCTCGGGGACCTGTCAAGACACTAGGGCTAGAGATATTCAAGGGAAAATTGGATGTAATACTTAGGGAAATAGTATGGGAAGACTTTGTGCCCTTGTGTTCGAAGTCTGAAGGAGATGACCTAGCAGCCAATCTATAAATAAAATGCTTTTTTTGTTGTTGTCTAAGATTTCGGTGCTTTGGGAATGATGGGATGTGTTGAGCACGTTGAAAAATGATAATAAAAAAGTATTGCAGTAAAATGAAAGCCTGATGCTTTTCTTCATCACAAAAACTATATTTGAAATGTGGGACCCATTCTAGAATGCAAATCTCACCATGTTACTCACTTTTTGCATTAAAGTAGACAGCTTGCACTCTGTACAAATTAGTATAATGATTCAACACCCCTGAGCTTTATTTTTTGCTCCATAGCCTGAGGCAACTATACTGTCCTGGCAGGAACTTTTCTTCCACACAGTGATTCAGAATCTACTTCCTTTTGTCTTCTGGTTCCATGTGCCCTACACCCTTGCCATCCTCTGCAAGCACTGATGGGAGAAATGAGCCGCTTCTGAAAAGCCTTGACCAGATCAGACACCATCTTCCTTCTCCCATCACACTGCCCAGGACCCAGACATGTGGCCACACCTGCCAGCAAGGTGTGCCCAGAAACAGAGTCCACTGGCTACCTGGGAGGAGGAGGAGAGGACTCACATACTCTTTATTAAGATCCCCACTGCTCTGAGACTGGCGCATTTACACCAGGCTGAGCAAACCCACAGTCTTCTTTGGGAAACGAATTACAGCCACAGGGCATCTCCCCATCCTTATACCAACTGCCCGTTCTACCTGCGTGTTTAGAGAACATTGCCAGATGATGTAGGCAGAATCCTCGATCTAGAGGGACTGCGAAGTTGTCCTCCGAAAATGGTTCAGTCTATGAAGTAACTTTTTCATGAAAACACCAGTGCGCCTTCAGAAGGCCTGGAGTGGATGGGGCTTATTGTAAGGCCAATGTCCCTAAGACTGGTGGCCTGAAGACACACATGGATGGAAAACGCTAGTTTCACACACAGGGAGCTGAGCCGTTTCCTCCAAAGGCACCGCTAATAAGGCCCTGTTTGATCTCCTTCCTCTGCCTCCTGAGACCATCCTGGCTCCCCAGCCTTCGAGGCAAGGCTGATTTGTATACACAAGGTAGCCAGTCCCTGAGGCCCAGTTGCAGAGAAATGCTTGCAGGTGTCATATTTAGACATTTTCTGCAAAATCCCACAAATTAGCTATAATCCTCAAGACATAACCCTCTGGAACCGCTTACTGGATTGTTTGCAGACCAAATAATACTCATCTGTAGCCTGTTTAATTACCCTGTGGATTTAACTGCCCTAGACTTGCTGTTGTGAGTCTTAGTGAATTGGATGTGAGGGGGTTTAACAGCCGCCATGTGGAGCCCCGTGAAGTCCGAGCCGAGACAGGTCTGCCCAGAGACATGCTGGATGGGCGCAAGGTTGCAGTTCCCTGCTCTGCTCCTTGCCTGTCAAGTACAGTCAACACGTCACGAGGCGACGATGTGGGTTGTTGAGCAGAGTGTTTCAGCAGTATAAACAGGCTCCGCGGAGCCCCACAAGGGGAAGTGAAGGCATGAGCTTGCCTGAAGGGGAAATCTCCCTAGAATATTCCACTTTCCTCCTCCAGGTAGTCTGTCTACATCCAAGCTAATACACCAACCAAACATTTTCCCTTTTAGGAGAAACTCAAATTTCATGTTAGTGTCTACATGATGTTTCTTTGGGCTGCACTTGTCCTGGATGGCATAGATTGGGCCTTCTCTCCCCCAACAGCAGGTTGCTGGGGAGCTACCATGAATTCTACACCTAAAGAGACGTGTCTTCTGGGGGCGCACTCGTGTGGTGAGCCTCCTAGGTGTTTAGAGGGTGCAGTCATTGGATAAGCAACAGCTCAGGGCGTCTGGACGTATTTTCATCACAGCTTATCTCTCCATGAGCAGGCGTCACTGCCCGTTCTGCTCTGAGGAGCACGGTCCTCACGTGGTTGTGGAGCCCATTAACCTGCTTGGGCTGGGGTTTGCACAGAGACTGTTCTGAGACAAATGCAAACTTAACTATATGGTTAGATAAGAAAGTCTGATGAAAAGGTTTTTATATGAAACACAATGCATTCCTCTTTGGCAATATTGGAAATGAACAAACTGTGATATGATGGAGAAACAGCAATTTTTTCTCCCGTATTTCCAAAGGGTAGAACTATACACGTTAGAGAGACAAGGTTAACCTGGCCATTTGGGCAAAGATTTATTTGTTCTATTTATTTGAAATAAACCTGTATTGTTTCCTTTCCTTATTATTGTAAATAATTCTTCAATGAACATCTTCCTACAAATAACTTTTCTTCTTCTAAACTATTTCCTCAAAATATATTTTACACATGAGAATAATTGAATAAAGGGTATGCCTCTTTTTTTGACATTTAAAGTATATTGTCAACTTACTTTTCAGGAGAATTATTCTAACTTACAGCAAATAATGAGCTTAACAATTTCACTACAATTTTTTCAGTGTTGGATTTTGCCTCATTCCTTTGTTCATGTACTAGATCTGAAATGACACTCATTATTATTTCAATTTGCTTTTTTCCTCCAGGGGATCTTCCCAACCCAGGGATGGAACCTGGGTTTCCTGCATCACAGGCAGATTCTTTACTGTCTGAGCCTCCAGAGAAGCCTGTCCTATTTTCCCCAAACTGAGTATAATCAAACTAACAAGGGACTGAGCTATTAAAATATTACTTTGGGAGAATATGTTTTTAAAACTATGAACATTCAACCCCAAAGCTATGCTTTTCCTGAGAGCTGTTGTTTTGTAATTTGAATTTTCTTGGAGCTAAGCCCTCTGATAATTGTAAAGTCTATACCTGTGAATTTGCTCCCTAGGTGACGCTTTCATTTAGTGACCAATTGTTTCTCTGTGGATAAATTCAATTATAAATTACAATAGAATTGCTTGTTTCATAGCTGTCTCTTATACACATCTTTCAAATATCATGACTTTTTGCTGATTTGGCTATACAGTATTCTTTTCCATTTGAATGAGCCCTTTATAAAACATGAACACTATCCTTTTAAACAAAGTGAAGCCTGGCAGTGATAATTATGTTCATATCTATAAAATGTGCATAATAATTCATTCCCTGAGCTATTGCATCAAATTGCTGTGATAATGCATTTGAAAGTGTTTTGAAAAATCCCAAGCATTATATACATGTAAGGTGACCTTAACATAAAATTTAAATGTAAAAATTTATATTTAGAGAAAAGTGTGAGTATAAGTATAAATATATCCATATATCTATAGATAGATATAGATATATAGATATACTTTGGAGATAAAAGTTTTAATAGGAGTTCACATGGAAAACATCTGGATATTTTAACTGATTACAAACTCAATAAGAGACAGTGGTGGGACCCAAATGATCAGAGGACAATGTAAGACACAATTTGTTCCTGAATGCACATTTTTTTCTACCAAAGTTATCCATTAGAAAAAAGCCTTATATTCAGGTTCTAACAAAGTCTCTCATATTATAAGGAAATATATTAGAAAGATATATACACTTAAAAATACCTCAGTCAATGCTAGTTTTGATACTTTCAGAAGCTTCTTAGTAGAATCAGTTTAAAAAGAAGGCAAAGAAGTTTAACATCAATTTAGTGATTATTCCCAAGTATATGACCTCACAGTTTAAAAACCTGAATATGGATTTAAACAAGTCTTTCACTGATCATTCAGCAATCATTATGCAAAGCCCAACCCATTAGGGGTTATATTGTAGAAGTCACACAGCTAAACCTATGAGATAAATTTAAAAAGCCCAGTTGCTTAATTTTATGCAAATGGATATCTGTGGCTTGGGAAAAATTTTTTAGTAAATGCACTACACAGATTTAAATAGTGCTGTATTCCTTGAACTACAACTACAAAATGAATGAACTACAGATGAACACTGACTAAAAGGCGCTAAATGCAAAAAAAAGCACTTAAGCAAAAATTTAAAACAAGTAGCTCTGATCAACTGTGTTAGAATTCAGGATGGTGGTTCTCTTCTGAAAGGGGGAAGGGGGAGGCTCCTAGGGTGCTGGCTGTGTGATGGATGCAAAGGTTCATTCACTTTGTCCAAAACCAATGAGCCAACACGAATTTGTGTGTCTTTCTGTATATGTGTGTTGTATGTCAGTGACATATTTTAATAGAACTTCATTTTGAACAACTTAGAACTGAAGACGGTGTGCTTTGATATTATATGATTGCAACAGAGGTAATTATTTGTTAGAAATACTTGTAGAAGGGATTTCCTTAAGTGGACTAGCTCATCTTTTAAGATTTTTCTCAACCTCATGAGCTCATGACTTCATCCTGCCCAAGACTTCTGATGCCAGCTCTGCGAGCCAGTGTCCGCAGGCCCAGCTTCACCTGAAACCATTTAGTTACACACTTGGGGGTCTCTGCGGACTTTTCTCTGATTCGGTAGTTTGCTAAAATAGCTCCTAGAACTCAGGAAAGCACTCTACTTGCAATGAAAGGTTATTGTAACAAAAGGATGCCAATCAGAACCAGCCACAGGAAGACACACACAGGGCAGAAGCTGAGCCCAAAACAACTGGCATGCAGCTCTTCAGTGTCCTCAGCGACCAGCAACCTCCCCCTGCGGCAGGCGTCTGACAGTGTGTGTGGAGTATGGCCAGCCCGGGAAGCTCACCAAGTTTCAGAGCCCCGAGTATCTGCTGGGGTTTCATTATGCAGGCATGATTCTCGGAATCCTCGACTTTGTGATTGAGGGGGCCTCATCCTATAGGCCCCTTCCCCTCCCTGAAAGGCCTGTTACTATCAGGTGGCTCAAAGCCCCAGCCCTCTAATCGCAAGCTTGGTCTTCCTCACAGCCAGTCCCCATCCTGAGTTACCTTCTTAGCACAGACTATCCAGGGACCTGCCATGAATAACAAATACCTGGCTGTCACTCAGAAAATTCTCAGGTTCAGAGGTTCCCTCTCAGCTGAGATGGAGCTGAGATGGAGCTGGGACAGAGGCTTTACCCAAAATTCTCTTTTGGGGCCCAATGATCCCCCCTGCCTGGTGTTCACATCTTTGTAATTCCCTTCCTTTGAGAGTGGGCTGGACCCAGAGACTCATTTCCAGTAAACAGAGTTCTGGAAAGTGATGGATGCCACTTCTGGGGTTAGTTACAGAAAGACTCTGGCGTTCCTCCTGCAGCTGGTCTTCTGGAGTTGACGAGGTGGCCCATGGGGAGGAGTGGGGAAGACCTTTCACCAACAGCCAGCAGGGAACTGAGGCTTTAATCCATCCAACAGCCTGTGAGGAGCTGAGTCTTGGCAACACCATGGAGCAGCTTGAGAGTAGACCCCTCCCCAGCTAAGCCTTGAGATGAGACTCGTGTGACATCTTGATCGGCATCTTGACTGAACCCTGTGAGAGACCCTGGATTCCTTGAGACACCCAACTAAACCACATCTGACCCGCAGAAACCACAAGAACATAAATGCCTGCTGTTTAACGCTGCTAAGTGTTGGGGTAGTTTTTCATAAACCAAAGGTAGAAATATCACATTAGCCTATCCTTCTCTCATTTCTCTTGGAATTGTCTCTTCTCATTGTCTCTTGACAATAGGTTATAGACATATCTCTCAGATAAGCGGGTTGAAAGATGAATTAGCAAGGCAATATTTAAGTTTAAATATGACCTTTATGGCTGTTCAAATGCACTCTGACAGATGGAATGAAGTTACTTTAAGACATTCTTACTTACCTCTTCTTTTCCTTGCAACAAGTCAGTATAAAATTAATCCTAGTTTGTAGGTTTGTAATTTTCTTAATTCTTTTAAGACAAAGCACACACATTTACCCAATGTTATTCAAAGGATAAGCTTCTCCTCAATAGGAGAAATTAATGGGATTTAAAAAAGGTTTATTTTCATTGCACATCAGTAATGTGTAAGTCACTCAGTGTTAGTCACACAGTCATGTCCGACTCTTTGTGACCCCATGGACTATAGCCTGCCAGACTTCTTTGTCCATGGAATTCTCCAGGGAAGAATACTGGAGTGGGTGGCCCTTCCTTCCTCCAGGGGATCTTCCCAACCCAGGGATGGAACCTGGGTTTCCTGCATCACAGGCAGATTCTTTACTGTCTGAGCCTCCAGAGAAGCCTGTCCTATTTTCCCCAAACTGAGTATAATCAAACTAACAAGGGACTGAGCTATTAAAATATTACTTTGGGAGAATATGTTTTTAAAACTATGAACATTCAACCCCAAAGCTATGCTTTTCCTGAGAGCTGTTGTTTTGTAATTTGAATTTTCTTGGAGCTAAGCCCTCTGATAATTGTAAAGTCTATACCTGTGAATTTGCTCCCTAGGTGACGCTTTCATTTAGTGACCAATTGTTTCTCTGTGGATAAATTCAATTATAAATTACAATAGAATTGACTGTTTCATAGCATCCCTCACTCTCCAAGTATCTTAAAGTCCTCTGTGGATTATAAAGTAATTACAGTGCTCGAAGGACAGCTTAATAACTGCGGACTTGAACACAGGCTCTCCTCTCTATTCAAGAAGGCTCAGTCCCAGCTGGGAAATTAAACTGGGTTTTATTGAGACTGAAGCCAGGCAGCTGGGTGATCCCTGGTACTGTTTTGAAAAGTATCCTGGGATCTTTAATTTCCACCTGGTTGGTCAGGGAGGTGAGAGAATGACCTCCCTGGGAGGGACCTTGAGCTGCATTTGGGGTCTCGGATCAGGCAACCTCCCACCCGGGAGGTGAGATGTGTAATATGCGTGAGTAACACAGCCTCCTAATGATTCGTGCTCAGTCCCCACTGCATTCCCGTGGCTGGTCCTCTCCCACGAAGAAAAGCTTGAAACTTTTCCAATAACTGCTTCCTAAGAATGTTTTGATTAGTCTCTATATGACTTATTTTCTTGTTGTTGCCTTGCGATGCAATTTTTTTTATTCTTTCTGGAATGCCATCCATATAATACAGATGATGAACACTCGAGCTTGCTTGGCTGTTTGCCACCATCTTCCTTGGGCGCATCTAAGACGCCACCTCTCCATCTCTCCCCTTTGTTCCTTGTCATCTGTTGCCTTGGCACTGCTGACTGATTCTGTGATTTCTGCGTCTTCTGCACTTCACCTTGACAGACTTCACTGTCAAAAGTGAGCTGTAGCTATCGGCCCTGTTTTTTGTGTGTCATTCCAGGATGCATAAGGGGCTTCCCTGGTGGCTCAGATGGTAAAGAATCTGCCTGCAGTGCAGGAGGTCTGGGTTGGATCTCTGGGCTGGGAAGATCTCCTGGAGAAGGAAATGGCTACCCACTCCAGTATCCTTGCCTGGAAAATCCCATGGGTAGAGGAGCCTGGTGGGCTGCAGTGAATGGGGTCGCAAAGAGTTGGGCGAGACTGAGTGACTAATACACACTTGCATAAGGACTCAGAAGACCAGGTTAGCTTGTGTGTGCTTGTGTGTGTGTGTGTGTGTGTGTGTGTGTGTGTGTGTTCACTTTCCAGCTTCTTGAGGACTCAGGACCAGTGAGAATTGGTTTAGAGGTTATCAGCACAAGTTCTTCAAACTACCTATGGGGTTGCCTCCAAAGCAACTCAAAGGGAGCTTGGCAGCTAAATTACATGTTGTGCAGTGTGTGGTAACCGTAAGTCCAGGTCCATAAAGCTGAATAGTTTCTGAATCCACAGAGAAGTATGTGCACTCTGCAAACAGTTGTTATCTTCCTCCTTCTCCTCGCTGTGTAAATGTTGGGAATGTAATGAAGAGGATGCTACTTCATCAGTATCGAAAATGTGAGGTAAATTCACGCCTTTGGCTGGCCTCGTGTGCTCGCTCCCAGGTAGTGAGAACCATCTTGTTCTCCTGGGAATTGGTTCCCCAGGCACTGAATGTGCTTCTTCTGAAGCTAAGTACTTGGGTTTGCTTCCACGCCTTTGACTATAACTTGTAGATCAGCCAGTTTCTAAAGCACAGCACTCCGCATCTTTCATAGCTCATGAAATTACAGGATTATATCTTGAATTTACAGGATTTCTTTTTCACCTGGGGTGAGAATCTATCTTGTTGTAGTACTGTTTTTCTGAAATCCCATTCATCTCTTTACATGAATCCCATTTTTCTTGCTATAGTTTAAAAAAAAATCACCAAAGCTTACTACATAGATGTAAAACTTTTTGTTGTGATTTCCTTGATGTTCAGTAGGACTGGAAAGCTTTAATCCTTGTATCCTGAACGCCTCTCTCATTGCCCAGAAACAAGCAGACACTCAACAGTTATTGAGAAGTAGAAAGTTGAAGAGTGGTCACTAGGGCAGGGAGGTGGGAGGGAGTATGGAGGTGCTAGTCAAAGGGTACAAAGCTGAATTTATAGGCTGGGTAAATCTAAGATCTAATGCACAGCATGAAGATTATAATTAATAATAATATTTTAAATACTGGAAAATTGCTAAGAGTATATTTCAAGTGCTTCTGCAACCCTCCACCCCCCCACCAAAAAAAAAAAAAAGAGCGACTTCCCGGGTTGGTGGTCCAGTGGCTAAGACTCTGAGCTCCCAATGCAGGGGGCCCAGGTTTGATCCCTGGTCAGGGAACTAGATCCCACATGCCGAAGCTAAGAGTTCAAATGCTGCCACTAAAGATCCTACATGACATGACTAAGACCTGGTGTGACCAACATAAATACAAATAAATATATAAAAAAAGAAACCTGGAAAAGGAAATGGCAACCCACTCCACTATTCTTGCCTGGAAAATCCCATGGACATAGGAGCCTGGTGGGTCACAAAAGTGTTGGACACGACTGAGAGAGTAAACAGCTACTGGAAAATGGCAGGAAGTATGTAACAAAGTGGTGACTACTCTGTTCAATAAAACTTTTGGTGAAAATGAAAAAAAAAACCCCAAAAACAAGGGTAACTATGTGAGGCGATGAAGATGGCAATTAGCCTGATGATAGTAATCATTTCACTATATTATATACCTTGTGTGTGTGTGTGTTTGGTAAGTCGCTTCAGTTGTGTCCGACTCTTGGCGACCCCATGGACTGTAACCCTCCAGCCTCCTCTGTCCATGGGATTCCCCAGGCAAGAATATTGGAGTGGGTTGCCATGCCCTCCTCCAGGGATTTTCCCAACCCAGGGATCAAACCCTCATCTTTTACGTCTCCTGCACTGGCAAGCTAATTCTTTACCACTAGCGCCACCTGGGAGGCCCTTAAGTATATACAGTTTAAAAATTAAAGTCAGTTATTGAATGATGTAATGATAGAACAGTTCTCTAAAGCAATCGACTGAATTAATTTCATGCACTTAATTCCTTGGTTGACGGAATTAACCTACTGCAGGGTTGCTTTGGAACTTAGGGATATTCATACATTTCTGGAGAAATAAAGTCACCTTGGTTAATAATGTTTATTGGAGGCATTCAGTTGCAAGGGACCCAACAGTGGTTGAACTCTGCTTGGGTATAATGCCATTTTTCTCCTAGAAAATGATTAGAGCTTTCTGAAAATTGATGTGAAATTTTCAGCTCTGAATGACATCCAGAAAATCTCCTTATTGTAGTAAACAAACAAAATGTTCGGAGGGGATCGGAGAGGAGGCTGGGTCTTTTATCTCTTACAGAGCAGGGAAACCCTTGAAGTCTTTAGGAGAGGATGGTCTCATTATGAAATGGTGGAAGGGCTGAAACATCAACCATCGGCTCACGGTGGGAAGCAGAGAGGGAGCTTCGGGCTTAGGGGAGGCCCGATCATAATAGTGAATGACAGCTGAAATAATAAAGACATGCCTTCCATGCTACTTTTTTGCAGAAACTGTAACATCCTTGTGAAAGTTAAAAGGGAGAAGAAAACTGCGTATTTTGAAAAGGGAGATGAGGGAGGGGGGCTGGGCGTGGAAACAAAGAGCGGCTTGATGCGTCTCATTGGCACCTCTCAGCTTAGCCCCCGAGGCTTTTACCTAACCCTGTCACTGTCCCAACACCTTCTCGCGCTGACAGTCTTGGTAATTGATGGGTTGGCGGGGGCTCTTTTCTGCAGACTTCGGAAAGCAGGAGGGAATACTCCCGCCCCGCCTGCCGCGCCTGGCATGGGGACCCAGAGGCGAGCAGACCCGGGGCTGGTGATGCCGGAGAGAAGAGGGATCGATTCTGTCAATCAGGCTGCCCAGCGACTGTCAGGCTCCGGGACCTTTCACCTGCTCCTCAGCGTCGTTAGAACTCCCAAATCTCTTTGCAGGCCTTTTCTATTAGACACAGACTCCCAAGTTTTGATTTTTTGCTCCCAAAGTCATTTTTTTTTATAATTACCTGCATTGAACCACACTTACCGTCTGTGTGCTGAGAGTGGGCAAATGATTTATTAGTCTTGGTTTCTCAGCGTGTGGAGCAGTGTGGGATTGATCAGGCTGGCGGCACGCGCCGCCGCCGGGTGGGGCTGCGTGTCAGGGTGCCGCTTCTCTTGTAGCTGACACGCGCGTGGGGACTGGGTTTGACGTTCGGTCGGCCGCCTGTGACATTGCCGGAATGCAGCCTCTAGTCAGGGCGAGTCTCAGCTGGCGGAAGAAAGCAATGAGGGCCGCGTGGGACGTTTCTCTTCAAGCAGATAGTAAAACGCTGTGCGGAGAGAGGAGACGGCGCGTAGGATTCAGTGGTTTCTGATGAGGCTCTGGACCCCTTTTGCCCACACTGCCTGCCTCGTGTCCGAGGGTTTGACTGCCTAAGTGGCAGGCCGTGGTGGGATGCTCCTGACTCTTTGACCAGGCTTTCGGGTGTATATCTCGAGCTACACCCACATCAAAGTATCCATCAATATCTGTATCATTTCCCACTGATAAGGCATTCTGCTTTCCAGGCTAATTTTTACACTTTTAAATCTCTTTCTTTGGAATATGGTTCATTTCTGATGTTGTGTTTGTTTCCGGTGCACAACAAAGTGCTTCAGACATATACATATGTTTATATACAGATTCTTTTCCATTATAGGTTATTACAAGACATTGAATATGGTTTCTTGTGTCAAACAGTAAACTCTTGTTGTTTATTTTATATACAGTAGTATATATCTGTTAATCCCAAGATGCTAATTTATCCCTCCCCTTGCCTTCCCTTTTGATAACTGTTGAGTTTATTTTCTATGTCTGTGAGTCTGTTTCTGTTTTGTAAAGAAGCTCATTTGTATTTTTTTTTTTAAGAGTCCACATATAAATGGAATAGATGTCATAGGGCTTCCCTGGTTGTTTAGCTGGTAAAGAATCCGTCTCATTGTGGGAGACCTGGGTTTGATCTCTGGGTTGGGAAAATCCCCTGGAAGAGGGCGTGGCAACCCACTCCAGTATTCTTGCCTGGAGAATCGCCATGGACAGAGGAGCCTGGTGAGTACAGTCCATGGGGTTCATTTCTATTTTTCTTAGATCCCACATATAAGTGGTACCATATGACGTTTGTCTTTGACTTAGTTCACTTGGTATGCTAATCTCTGGTGGCATCCACGTTGCTGCAAATGGCATTATCTCACTGTTTTTCATGGCTGAGTAATATTCCATTGTTTATATGCACCACATCTTCTTCATCCATTCCTCTGCTGATGGACACTTAGATGACTTCCTGTCTTGGCTGCTGTAAATTTTGCTGCGGTGAATATTGGGGTGCATGTATCTTTTGGAATTAGTTTTTGTCTTTTCCAGATATAAAGGGCTAATTTTTCTCTAGGCCAATGACCCAGTTGCAGCGTGGCCCACTAGATGGGTCTTCTTGGAGAATCCCATCCTCCCACAGAGGGTGTGACTATAAGACACCAGCCTCAGTGCATGGCCTGTGGGTGGCGGTTTTATTTCATCAGATATTGCCCCTCCTTCTTGGTCTCTTATCTCCTCCTGCCCAGAACAGTAAGATGGAGACTGACCCCCAATGCTTGGAACGCTGAGTAAATGATGTGAGGAAAGTATTGGGGTCCAGTGTGATGTCTGTGTGCTCTAAGCACTTTTGCCTTCATGGGACTCTTTGTCCATAAAAAAAAAAAGAAAAACCATATTTTACTACCCATTGCTATAAAGATGACATTATTAATCCTACATACTAAAGCCTTTTCTTCCACCTGAAGGTTTGTATTGGTTTTCTTCTGGTTCTTAAAGGAAGGAAAACATTTATGGGCCCTCGGCACTGTGTCTGTTGGCTCTGGAGAAAAGAGGTCAGTGACATTTAATGTCAAGCAGAAAATGTAAAATAACAGTCTTTCCCCGGTGATATACTAAGTAAGACATACAAAGCATGTTTTGTTTTATTTTCTTGAGTGAACTCTGGTCTCAGCTGTGAATGCTCTCTCTTTTAGATTTGTAAGATAAAGTTCAGTTCAGTTCAATCTCTCAGTCGAGTCTGACTCTGGGACCCCATTGATTGCAGCACGCCAGGCTTCCCTGTCCTTCACCATCTCCTGGAGTTTGCTCAGACTCATGTCCATTGTGTCAGTGACTCCATCCAGCCATCTCATTCTCCGTTGCCCTCTTCTCCTCCTGCCCTCCATCTTTCCAGCATCAGGGTCTTTTCCAAAGAGTCAGCACTTTGCATCAGGTGGCCCAAGTACTGGAGCTTCAGTTTCAGCATCAGTCCTTCCAATTAGTTTTCAGGGTTGATTTCCTTTAAAACTGACTGGTTTGATCTCCTCACAGTCCAAGGGACTCTCAAGAGTCTTCTCCAACACCACAGTTCAAAAGCATCATTTTTTTCAGCTGCTTAGTTATGTCCAACTCTCACATCCAGACATGACTACTAGAAAAACCATAGCTTTGACATAGCTTTGCTGGCAAAGATTTTGCCAAAGCTTTTACACTGTCTAGGTTTGCCACAGCTTTTCTTCCAAGGAGCAAGCATTTTTTAATTAACAAAGAGTGCTTCATTTCATCAACATAAAATTTTTGTTTAATAGCTACCTTTCTTTTTTTCATGTTTCTATATATTTTATATATATAATATATACATTATCTGTTTATGTATTTGCATATTTACATATGCATGTATAATCTCATCAGGACATATTTAGTAACAAGATTTACTGTACCTATAAATTTAAAATTTTAGACTTTTTTTGCTTTGTGGCATTTTATTTATTTTTTAATTTAAATTTATTTATTTTAATTGGAGGCTAATTACTGTACAATATTGTACTGGTTCTGCCACACATCAGCATGAATCCTCCACGGGCATACGTGTGTTCCCCATCCTGAACCCTCCTCCCACCTCCCTCCCTGTACCATCCCTCCAGGTCATCCCAGTGCACCAGCCCCAAGCGTCTTGCATTGAACCTGGACTGGAGATTCATTTCATATATGATATTATACATGTTTCAGTGCCATTCCCCCAAATCGTCCCACCCTCTCACTCTCCCACAGAATCCAAAAGACTGTTCTATACATCTGTGTCTCTTTTGCTGTCTTGCATACAGGGTTATCATTACCATCTTTCTAAATTCCATGTATATGCGTTAGTATACTGTATTGGGAAATAGATGGGGAAACAGTGGAAACAGTGTCAGACTTTATTTTTGGGGGCTCCAAAATCACTGCAGATGGTGACTGCAGCCATGAAATTAAAAGACATTTACACCTTGTAAGAA
Organism: Madoqua kirkii; assembly: GCA_006408675.1. Taxonomy (NCBI): domain Eukaryota; kingdom Metazoa; phylum Chordata; class Mammalia; order Artiodactyla; family Bovidae; genus Madoqua; species Madoqua kirkii. Next base: position 74,862 of record SJYC01063531.1, read on the forward strand.
AAGTTATGACCAACCTAGATAGCATATTCAAAAGCAGAGACATTATTTTGCCAATAAAGATCCATCTAGTCAAGGCTATGGTTGGTTTTTCCAGTGCTCATGTATGGATGTGAGAGTTGGACTGTGAAGAAAGCTGAGCACTGAAGAATTGATGCTTTGAACTGCAGTGTTAGAGAAGACTCTTGAGAGTCCCTTGGATTGCAAGGAAATCCAACCAGTCCATTCTAAAGGAGATCAGCCCTTACTTCACTCTGTATAATCGGCTCCAGTTTCATCCACCTCATTAGAACTGATTCAAATATATTTTTTTAATGGCTGAGTAATACTCCATTGTGTATATGTACCATAGCTTTCTTATCCATTCATCTGCTGATGGACATCTAGGATTCTTTAGAGGGATGTATATTAAATTGGTTAATAGATCTTTAGAGAAGTTTTACTATAAAGAGGAATCATAAAATCATAAAGTAATAGAAATGATTGTGGTATCCAGAGAGTAAATATGTATTATAGTTTCAGTGATTACTGTTTCTATTGTCATTGCTGTTCCAGTTTTTGTTGCCTTAAGATGGAATATTACTGGGGCAGACTTTTATGATCCTGGAGGGTTCAAGAAGCAAAAAAAAAAAAAAAAAACCTGATAATGCATAAGAGAAAACTGCACCTTCTGAAGTCAACAGGGTTACAGATTTTACGTAAAACGGCAATGATAAAAAGAGTTATATAGAAAACACACAGCTAAGCTAGGATCAAAAGACAGAGAAAGAGTTCTAACCTACTGGAAAGGCATAACGACTAAGGTATTTGGAATAATCATTAAGAATTTTAATAGAATGCAGAGTTGTACATGAAGTATGGGGAAATACAAGTTGTGAGACAAGTTCAAGCAGAATTTCATATGCTGTGTTAACCACTCTTCACCTTAGGCTGTGTGCTGTTTCCCTTCAGTCGTGTCTGACTCTGCAACCCCATGGACCATAGCCTTCCTGACTCCCTGACTAAGGTATTTGGAATAATCATTAAGAATTTTAATAGAATGCAGAGTTGTACATGAAGTATGGGGAAATACAAGTTGTGAGACAAGTTCAAGCAGAATTTCATATGCTGTGTTAACCACTCTTCACCTTAGGCTGTGTGCTGTTTCCCTTCAGTCGTGTCTGACTCTGCAACCCCATGGACCATAGCCTTCCTGACTCCCCTGTCCATGGGATTCTCCAGGCAAGAATACTGGAGTGGGTTTCCATTTCCTTCTCCAAGGGATCTTCAGGACTGAATCCACCTCTCTTACATATCCTGCATTGACAGGTAGGTTCTTACCACTAGCGCCACTTGGGAAGGCCATGGGGAAACAAGTATACCTTTATCTCTTGCATTCCACCACATCCTGCAAACAGGGGTACTAACTGATTGCTTTATCTTGCCAAACATGTAGGCAGGTAAAGAGTGGCCATGAGAAAAACAGGAGACAGAAAAGGAAGAGCAGTAAAACAAGACTAAAATATAGGAAATATGGTAGGTAAGTGAAAAAAAAAAAAAAGTCTATAAATACAGTCCCTTAAAGTAATCACTGCAGATGGTGACTGCAGCCATGAAATTAAAAGATGCTTACTCCTTGGAGGAAAAGTTATGACCAACCGAGATAGCATATTCAAAAGCAGAGACATTACTTTGCCAACAAAGGTGCCAACAAAGGTCTAGTCAAGGCTATGGTTTTCCTATGGTCATGTATGATGTGAGAGTTGGACTGTGAAGAAAGCTGAGTGACAAAGAATTGATGCTTTTGAACTGTGGTGTTGGAGAAGACTCTTGAGAGTCCCTTGGATTGCAAGGAGATCCAACCAGTCCATTCTGAAGGAAATTAGCCCTGGGATTTCTTTGGAGGGAATGATGCTAAAGCTGAAACTCCAGTACTTTGGCCACCTCATGCAAAGAGTTGACTCAGGTAAAGACTCTGATGCTGGGAGGGATTGGGGGCAGGAGGAGAAGGGGAAAACAGAGGATGAGATGGCTAGATGGCATCACTGACTCGATAGACGTGAGTCTGAGTGAACTCCAGGAGTTGGTAATGGACAGGGAGGCCTGGCGTGCTGTGATTCATGGGGTGGCCGAGTCGGACACGACTGAATGACTAAACTGAACTGAAAGTTACTATACTTCCAAACCAGGAATCAAACCTGTGTCTCCTGCATTCCAAGAGGTCTCTTTCATTGCAGGTGGATTCTTTACTGACTGTGCCAACAGGGAAGCTCAAAATAAATTATAAATAATGCCAAATACTTCCTAGATCAGGTAATATGGCTAGAAAGTGAGCCAATCAATCTGAGTAATTAGGAAGCAACTAGTGGTCAAGTCATTTTAATAGTAACTAGATTCAAGAATGAGTTTGAAATAAGAAGGGAAAGCAAAGATTTGCAGAAATGCTTTAGTGGATTTGAACAGCCAGTTATTTTTAAAAAGGAACGCACATTTAAGAAAGATTTCATTTTGTTTTAAGATGGGAAAAAAAGTATAACATGTTATTATGCTACAGAAAAACAGCCCCTAGAACTTCTGAAAATGTAAAGAACAAGGAATCACTATGGGTCAATGCTTTATAAAGACATAAAATCTTTTGAAATTGGAAGGAAGGAAATGTAGGAATAAATACAAAATAGCTCAGGGGCATTATCCTAGAAAACAAAGCAATTCCAGGTGTAGAAACAAAGTTCATCTAATGAGACAGTTAAGATGATTCTGTGATAGGGAACTTGAGGAGGCAGTTGGGAGTTGTGTTTTTTGGTTTTTGTCTTGAAAATAAGTCACAGTGATCCATGCCAATAGTTCAAAGCATTTTGCCATTTGCATTCCAAGAATAACTTCACTAATAATAACATTTGAGCAAGGGAAGAAAAATATAAAATATTCAGAAAGGACTACTAAAGAATATCTTGGTCAGGGAAAAATAACATCAACAATAAAACATTGTTCCCTTTATCTCTCATCTAACCCTACTGTTTTATAAATTCATGAAAACCTCATAAAAATGGAAACCACTTTTGGGAAAGTGACCCCAGAAGTTACACATCTTTGATAGACCCAATATTCATTCTTTTTCTCAGTCAAAAAGACTTCTCTATTTTTTTATACAAAATATATGTTCAAAGCCTAAAAGCATAAACATACTGTCAAAAATATAAGTGTTTGGTAAAGAAACAAAACATATTTTCATAAACAGAAAGTACCCAAATAACATTAAATAGCCTTTTTTTTTTTTTTCCCTGCTTGAGGACTGAAAAGAAAATTCAAGTGAAGTGTGAGATTTAATATGTACCCTATGGTTGGTGAAGATCTTCCAGAAACATTTGAGATGAATCCGGAAGAGAGCTCAAAGTGGCCTAGAAGAATTTTGCACACTTTCCCTCTTTACATTAAAATAATTTGTTGCTCCACGTTTTACATTGTATATAGCAAGGAATCCCAAACCCTAGGGCATGGGCCAGTATCAGTCTGTGGCCTATTAGGAACTCGACTACGCAGCAGAAGGGCAGGCAGCAAGTTAAGCTTTATCTGTATTTACGGTCACTCTCCATCACTCATTCACTGTTCCACCTCCTGTCAGATCAGTGGTTGCATTAGATTCTCATAGGAGCCTAAACTCTGCTATCGCCCATCACCTCCAGATGGGACTGTCTAGTTACAAGAAGACAGGCTCTGGGTTTCCACTGATTCTGCATTATGGTGAGTTGTACAATTGTTTCATTATATATCATAATGTAAACATAATATAAATAAAATGCACAATTAAAGTAATGCATTTAAGTCATCCTAAAACTATGTCCACCTTCCCCCTACCCGGTCCCCCTGTCCTATGAAAGCAGTCTCTGGTGCCAAACAGTTGGGGACTGTTGCTATATAGAATTTGTATAGATTTAAATAATTCTTTGTCATACAATCACCTCTCATCTGAAATAAATAATAAAAGAACTGAAATATCAGTTCCTCATGAAATATCAATGACCGTACAATAAGCAACAAGAAAATACTGTATAGCACAGGGAATTATAGCCATTATCTTATAATATCTTATAATGAGTCTAATCTGCATAAATACTGATTCACTATGCTGTACACATAAAACTAACATAATATTGTAAATCCAATGTACTTCAAGAAAAAAAAAACAGAATCAATGAAATTAACTCTGTTAAATGCTTTGTATACACTCTGGAAGAAGATGAGCATTTAACAACTACTAACTTTTTTATTAGTTTGCTAAGGCTGCTGCTGCTGCTAAGTCACTTCAGTTGTGTCCAACTCTGTGTGACCCCATAGATGGCAGCCCACCAGGCTCATGACAAAATACCACAGAGCGAGTCGCTTAAACAATAGAAACCACAGTGGGGAAGCTAGAAGTCCAAACTGTCAGCAGGTTCCCCTTTCATAAGGTCTGTCTCCTGCCCTGCATAGGGCTGCCTCTGCTTATGTTTTCATATTGACTTATTTCATGCATACCCCTCTACTGTCTCTCTCTCTCTCTCTCTTTTTTTCCATCCCAGCATATGTGGGATCTTAATTCCCTGACCAAGGACTGATTGCCTGCATAGGAAGCCCAGTGCAGAGTCTTAACCACTAGACCACCAGGGAAGTCCCTCTCTCTCTTTTAATAGCCAAATAGAAAACTTAAAAAGTGTTTCTTTAAAATTCAAGTAGCTTATTTTCTTTATATAATCTTACGTAAGAAAATACTTCAAAGCATAAAGACTTTAACATTGTAAATCACTTACAATTCAATAATAATAAAAAAAAATCACAACTTAAATTTTCTTTTCCCAGCATTTCGTGGACCAGAAATGCAGGAAGAGTTTAGCCAGCATTAGTGCATTATAGACAGTGCATTAGCTGGGATGGCCTGGTCCAGAGAGTCAACTTTCAGAACAGACATACACTCACAATTGGCCCTTTCAGTCTCTAAATCTCTCCACATGAAGACTCATCTTCCACACGATTCTGGCTCCTCACAACACTGTGATCACAGTAGTTGATCTTCTTAGCAGTAGCCTGCTTACAAGTACAGGAAGTGAAAGCTGACAGACTTGTTAAAGACTATGTCCCAAACCAGCACAGTCTTACTTCTGCCCCATATTATTAATAATAATTGAGGCAATCACAGAACCTGCATCAATTCAAGGGAGTTAAGAAAAAGGTTGCATTTCTCTGTTAGAGAGAGACAATGATACTGAAGAGAGTTTGTGGGATAGAAGTAATTTTGAGGCCTTTTTTTGGAAATTGCATGGGCACCAAGGTACTTGAGATGATTCATTACAATGGATTCAGATTAATAAGGAAGAAATACTTCCCATTGTAGCAGCTGACTCTTCAAAGGCAAAGTTACAAGAACCAAAGTAAAATAGGCTTATTTTAGAATAATTAAATCAGTCTTAACTGAAATTCTATCAATTGCTCATCTTTTGTTACTGGCGTTTCTGAGTTTTGAGTTCATCTCCCCTCCTATACACACAACACAAACACATAGACATACACGCATACACATTGACACAAACATTAAATACACAGAATACTGTTTTGCTGGCAATTTCAATTTACCCTTTGTGTGTTAGCTTTGAAGACCTCTCTTGTTTTACTAAGAAAAGGTTAATTTCTTCTTTTCATATTTTCACACTACATTTTTATAAGAAAGTTATTTGAATTTCCCACTAAACTGGAAGTTCTAGAAAAAAAAGTCTCTATTAGTCAATCACTGTCTCATCATGCTTCCAAAAATTAGGTATATGCATGCTTAGTGGCTCAGTTGTGTCTGACTCTGCCACTCTGTTGACTATTGGCCACCAGACTTTTATGTTCAGGGGATTTTTCAGGGGAGAATGCTGGAGTCAGTTGCCATTTCATCCTCTAGGGGATCATACCAACCCGGCGATAGAACCCATGTCTCCTGTATCTCCTGCATTGCAAGTGGATTCTTTACCTACTGAGTCACTGGGGAAGCCCACTGGTACACAGTAAATGCACACAATATATTTTTTTTACATAACTGAAAAGATAAATGCATAAAAGTACTATTGAATAAAGTGAGTTTCTCCAAAGGTTTGTAATAATGGCAGGTAATGGAATATGGCCATAAAATTAAAAGATGCTTACTCCTTGGAAGGAAAGTTATGACTAACTTAGATAGCATATTAAGAAGCAGAGACATTACTTTACCAACAAGGTCCATCTAGTCAAGGCTATGGTTTTTCCTGTGGTCATGTATGGATGTGAGAGTTATTTCTTCAGGTTTTCGGCCATTCTCAGGAGGGTGTGTGCAGCCTCACCATCAGCAGCAGCTACTGCACCTACCGTCTCAAAAATAACCTTTCTTTTACATTTCCTACTTTCTTTAATCTGTCCAACCATCCAGGCCTTGATTTAGAGCTCAGCTTCTCCACATTATGCTCTTTCTCCTTCTTCTGCCCTTTGAGGATGCTTAATCCCATCTATTGTTCCTACAGAAGGCTTTGGTATCCCATGGTGGCCAGCAAGCCCCTCACCTGGTTTTTCCAGTTTCTCATAAATATGATGATTTCCTGAGTAATATCCTGAAGCTCTCCACAACCAGCCACTTTATAGTTTTATTTTCCCATGCATAAAAATGTGGGCTTCTGTGTGATCAGCATCGTATCTCCATGTGCCCGTTTCCTTCATCCCCACACGTCTGTCTAACGTATATGCTTTTCTAGGCATCTTAGCATCTTAGTCTCACAGAATTGTCCACTTTCTTGGTAGACACTTATGCTCCTTAATGTAGGGAAGATACTAGAATAAGACACATCATATTTAAATAGTACTTAAACAAGGTTTAAATTAAATCAATGAGTGAGGATGCAGCTTCATATATTCTCTCATGAGATGCAGGAACATCAAATAGTGACTTCTGGGTCAGCTATTTTTGCCAAGCTTTCTAACAAATATTCTACTAGTGAAATTCAGGTAAGGCATACTTGTAGCACTCACCTCATGGAGAAGCTAGGAGGATGAATATGGAACCCAAGGGCAAGAGGTTGTATGGAGAGCACATTCTGACTTTGTATTGGGTCTCTGAGCCCGGGAGCCTAGTCCTGTGGGTCATCAGTCACGAACTGCTTCTACAACCTGCCTCTCCTACGTGAAGTTGTGCTCAAAGCTTATTCAATGGTTGCAAACGAGGTTCACTTCTCTTATCCTTGTTTTGTGTCTGGGAAACTACTGTGAGAAGAAGCCCAGAGAAAGCTGTTATAAAGAGAGGATCCAAAGGGGCTTGGATGTGGCTAATGGGAGACCAAAAAAAAAAAAGGAGGTAGAGAAAGAATGATAAGGATGAAAATAGAAGTCCTTCTTCTGAGCAAGCTGGGTGGGTTCTGCCTTGGGTCTCTGGATCTGGTAGTGTGCAAAGAGGCTGAGATGGAGCCTACAGGTCTCTGTGTCCAGGGTAACAGGAGGTGGGAGAGGTCTCTGGGATGACTCGAGGAGGGTGGACAGAGAATTTCCCAGGAACCACCTTGCTCGCACAGTCAGGATGCCCATCAAGGAATGCAGAGAACCATCAGCTTCTGCTGCCACTGTCTGAGGTGACTTAAACACGGTATTTCTGAAGATCAGCTCTGCTAGTGCGGGATTGGAGTTAGCAATGTTAATAAGACAAGTGTAGAATGAGATGTTTCCATGTTCAGCACACACTAACAACTCAACCATCCATATAACTTTTGATCTGGGTACTTTATGTCCTAGAGAAGTGATGTTTAGATGGTGAAAAGAGCTATTGTTTTCGTAGAATGCTGGAAGGATAGGGCTAGTTTTTGGATTTGGTCTCATATTCTTTTTAAACCAGCTGGTAAATTTTGAATCGAAAATGCCAACATCATTTTGGGTCAAGCTGATGTGTTATAACAATGAAACATTTCATGGGAATAAAGGAACGAGGTGGGCGGAGCTCCACAATTCATTACCTGTGGCTTTTTTAAACGTTATTGCTTCTCCAGGAGATGTTTGTGTAGATGACGTGGAAAGAGTCAGAGCTTTGTAACCTAATTCTTGGTGAACACAGAGGAAAAAGTGTATGTGGGGGGAACACACACAAGCCATGTAGAACTTTGGTACCAAAAGCAGGTGTGATCTAAACTACCCGTGATAAGAGCGATTGGCTAGATTTTAAACTCTTGGTTTAAAATTACTATCGAGCCACCGCCACCTGCTGGCCAATACAGGTATTAGGTCAAGACACCATCAGTAAAGGGTCTGGACTTCAGGTAGAGTGAATGCATTACTCCCCATGGTTGTTTTTGTCTGTATACATAAAAAGTAAAATGTGAAAAAGTTGAAAAATGTGTTTAAAATTTTTTCTGCCTAGAAAATTTTTTGTTATTCTAAAATTGACATTTAAAAATTTATTAAAAATAAGGCCATTGTCCTTGTGGAAAATTGAGAAAACACAGAAAAGCATAAGGATTGTGTCATGTATATGATTTACTTATTTAGACTTAATTCATTTCAGCATTTGCTACATGCTTGCTCTAGAACTTTTAAAAAAGGAAATAGAACTTTGCAGGTGTGGATGTAGTTTACATCTGTCCCCACCCTCACTGTCAAATTCCCCTCCATATATCTATAAACAATTTGTCAGTATTATTTAATATATTTAAAATTATAAACATTTTAAATTAGTATGGTATATAGTGTTCTTAAAAAAATAATAATATTTGATTAATAGATAATTTTATATTGGTTTTAGGTGTACCTCATACGATTTGATATTTGTATACACTGTGAAATAATTACTAGAGTAAGTCTAGTAATAATAATTACTAGAGTAAGTCTAGTTACTATTCATCACTATACAAAATTAAATTTTAGGGTTTATTCTTTTCAGTTCAGTTCAGCTGCTCAGTTGTGTCCAACTCTTTGCAACCCCATGGACTGCAGCACACCAGGCCTCCCTGTCCTTCACCATCTCCTGGAGCTTGCTCAAGTTCATGTCCACTGAGTCGGTGATGCCATCCAACCATCTCATCCTCTGTCATCCCCTTGTCTTCTGCCTTCAATCTTTTTTGCATCAGGGTCTTTTCAAATGAGTCAGTTTTTTGCATCAGGTGGCCAAAGTATTGGAGGCCAAAGCTTATTCTCTTGGCAACTTTAAAATATGCTCTAAAATATTATTGGTTGTAGTCATCATGCTGTATATCACACCCCCAAGACTTATTTAGTGTGACCATTTGACAGCACTCTTATGGCACAAAGTGAAAAAGAGCTAAAGAGCCTCTTGATGAAGGTGAAAGAGGAAAGTGAGAAAGTTGGCTTAAAGCTCAACATTCAGAAAACGAAGATCATGGCATCTGGTTCCATCACTTCATGGCAAATAGATGGGGAAACAGTGAAAACAGTGTCAGACTTTATTTTTCTGGGCTCCAAAATCACTGCAGATGGTGATTGCAGCCATGAAATTAAAAGACACTTACTCCTTGGAAGAAAAGTTATGACCAACTTAGACAGCATATTGAAAAGCATAGACATTACTTTGTCAGCAAAGGTCCATTTAGTCAAGGCTGTGTTTTTTCCAGTGGTCATGTATGGATGTGGGAGTTAGGCTATAAAGAAAGCTGAGCACTGAAGAATTGATACTTTTGAACTGTGGTGTTGGAAAAGACTCTTGAGAGTCCACTGGACTGCAAGGAGATCCAACAAGTCCATCCTAAAGGAAATAAGTCCTGAATATTCGTTGGAAGGACTGATGCTCAAGTTGAAACTCCAATACTTTGGCCACCTGATGCAAACAGCTGACTCGTTTGAAAAGACCCTGATGCTGGGAAAGATTGAGGGCAGGAGGAGAAGGGGACGACAGAGGATGAGATGGTTGGATGGTATCACCAACTCAATGGACATGGGTTTGAGTGAACTCCAGGAGTTGGTGCTGGACAGGGAGGCTTGGCATGCTGAGGTTCGTGGGGTTGCAAAGAGTCGGACATGGCTGAGCGACTGAACTGAACTGAACTGAATCTGACTTAACAAGTCTAAAGGTAATAGTCATTGCTTCCCTTCTCCTAAAGAGTGTAAAGACCTTAAACTGCTTGAAGTTCCTTTTACATGTCTTCATTTTCTATGTTACACTCTCTAAGACAATTTCAGGTTCCTTTAGATATCTCACAGTAGCTGCCACATCACCACTATCATCTTCAGTCTGTCTATGCTTATTTAGATTTATCCACATCATAGCTTGTTAAGAGATTTTAGTGTTTGTATTCTGTAATCTAGTAATTTTTTGGGGAAGGGGAATATTCTTTTTTTGGAACTGATGAAAGAAAAATCACTACTTAGAAGACCTCAATTAAATCCCTATAGCTTTTGAGCCCCAGTTTGATTGTCTGAAAAATATGTCTGTTGGACTCAGTGAGCTGAATGTCTGCATGTCCCTGTAAGTTCCTAGAATTTTATGGAATCACAAGAGGTTCTTTCTAGAATTGGCCTCTCATTGTTTCAGAGTCAAACAGTGATGCAGAGGAGAAGCCCCAGGTGCTCACAGCCCAAGACCAGGGTCAAGGCTATAAGAAGGACTGTCGGAAAGGAGAGGCCCTTTGAGATCTTGACACAGAAGACGAAAAGAAAGCTGAGTTGGTGCTGGCTTTTGAGGAGTGCTGGCAAATTGCAGGAGAATGAAGAAGGGCCAGCTTCCCTTGTGGCTCAGTAATGAAGAGCCCACTGCTCGGGCAGGAGACAAAGGACATGTGGGTTTGATCCTGGGTTGGGATCCCCTGGAGAGGAGCATGGTAACCCACTACAGTGTTTGTGCCTGAAAAATCCCACGGACAGAGGAGCCTGGCAGGCTACACAGTCCACAGGGTTGCAAAGAGTAGGAAACGACTGAGCATGCATGCTTGCTGGAAGAAGGGCCAGGAGTTCCCGCGTGCCATGTTAATGGCCGGTGTTTGCATGCAGAGGGAGAGGCAGCTTGTTTATTTCACTGTCTAGAAAAGCTGAAATGCTTTGGGCAAATTAAAATCAATATTGCATGTCACACACACGCACACACAAAAGAAAGGATGGGCTAGCAATGGGATCTAAATGAGGATGTGGTAAAAACTGAAAGAGAAAAGGAAATAAGAACCTAAAGAATAAGAAGATGTAAAGAGTCATGAACAGCAGAGAATCTACCTAAAGCAATAAGTGCGGTTATCCGCCCTTACCATCTCAGCTATGAAAGGAACACTCATGGGCTCCAAATTATAAACATGTGAACAAGAGCAGTCTACTGCCTGCTCTGACTGTGTGATCATGTGACTGTGAGATGCTATCAGTTCATACACAGTGAACCTCTGTTAGTGAGATCTATGCTCCTGGAATTGGAAAACAACTGGATAGAATACAGAAATAATCTCTTAAGCTTGAACAACACATAAGTTCTCTTACAGTCTGGTATGATGGAGCAGGATATTAGGTCAAATTTAGTCGCTTTGATAAGCAGATGAAGAGAAAGGATCAATGTTTTATGTGACATTTAGAGATACCCTTGAACTTCCCTGGTGGCTCAGACGGTAAAGCGTCTGCCTGTAGTGCAGGAGACCTGGGTTCAACCCCTGAGTAGGGAAGATCTCCTGGAGAAGGAAATGGCAACCCACTCCAGTATTCTTGCCTAGAAAGTCCCATGGACAGAGGAGCCTGGTAGGCTACAGTCCATGGGGTCACAAAGAGTCAGACACGACTGAGCGACTTTGCTTTTACTTTATTATTTAAAAAAAATTTTTTCTTGCATTGCCTGTGGTTTGCTCTTCTGGGGAAAGCCTTTGTCTTTGTATGACCACACGTGTGGCTTGTTAGGATGGAATATTAAGTTGCTCTGCTTTTGGAAGTTGCTTCTACAGTGGAAGGCCAGTGGGGATTGTATTTTTATGGCCTCATTTTGAAATGGGAAATGTAGGGAAAGAGCAATTGGCTAAGATGGTGTTGGTCAGGTTCCCTCACCCCCAACGGCCTCTTGCTCTTGTCCTACATTTTGTAAATAATGCTTTTGTGACAGCTGAGATCACTTATAGCACTGGCATGTGCATAACCTATATAAGCACCACCTGAGAAGTCCTTGCTGCTGCATCCGCTGGGTCAACCAAGAGAGAATGTAGCGTGTCTGCTGCTGCTGCCTTGCTGCTGCGAATAAAGAATGCCTCTAGTTCCTATGGCTCCTTGCATCTTCTTCCGTCTTCCTGTCTGCTTCCCGGCTCCCACCTTGCCTACCCTGGGTTCAGCAAACAGCGAGACAGGCAGCTACTCGGATGAGCTGAGGCAGTGGGTGAGTAGAATGTTTGAGTTCCATTGGCAACTTCTTTAGCTGCTCCTGACAGAAGGAATTTCTTTGAAACACTCACAGTAGACACATTTAGACCATAGAATATGTAGGTTAGCCTGGAAAACTCCTTAGAAGTGTATTCATTCAGCCCCATAACTTTCCAGAGAAGGAAATGAGGGGTTGGCCTGGTTAGTGGTTTGTAGCACATTTTCCCCTAGCTTGCTCTGCAGAATGTGTGGCTCTTTCAAAGTTCCGGAACACTGGAAGCATCTTTGTGAACTCAAAGATAACTCACAAATACTCAGAATAAATAGTAGCATCTCTGTTGGAATCGTGGGATACACCTTGTGGTCAGGGGAGCCTCGAGCTGGAGTCGGGAGGCTGGAGTTGTGGTCCTGCATGGCCATCCCCAGCTGGTGACCAGGAACTTCTCCTGTAACGTGAAGCCGTGGGGAGCTGAGCCTACCTCCTCCCATGTTTCAATCTCTGCCTGGGTGACATGTGTAGCTGGCAGAGTAGACTCTAGGTGTGGGTGTTCCTTCCACTGAGGCTTTATCCAGGGGCCCTTGCTATAGACTGGATTGTTTGGTAAAGCTCAGCCACTGAAAATACAAAAAGACAGTGACCAGACTGTATATATAAACAAAAACTCTGACCAACTACCTGTAGCAAACTGTCAAGGAAAGCTTCTCATTATCTATTATAATGAATTTCAGAAACCAAAGATCATGGCATCTGGTCCCATCACCTCATGGCAAATAGATGGGGAAACAATGGAAACAGTGAGAGACCTCATTTTCTTGGGCTCCAAAATCATTGCAGATGGTGACTGCAGCCATGAAATTAAAAGACGCTTGCTCCTTGGAAGAAAAGCTATGACCAACCTAGACAACGTATTATAAAGCAGAGACATTACTTGGCTAACAAAGGTTCATTTAGTCAAAACTATGGTTTTTCCAGTAGTCATGTATGAATGTGAGAGTTGGGCTATAAAGAAAGCTGAGAGCCAAAGAATTGATGTTTTTGAGCTGTGGTGTTGGAGAAGACTCTTGAGAGTCCCTTGGATTGCAAGGAGATCCAATCAGTCCATCCAAAGGAAATCAGTCCTGAATATTCATTGGAAGGACTGATGCTGAAGCTGAAACTCCAACACTTTCCCACCTGATGCAAAGAACTGACTCATTGAAAAAGACCTGGATGCTGGGAGAGATTGAAGGCAGGAGGAGAAGGGGATGACAAAGGATGAGATGGTTGGATGGCATCACCAATTTGATGGACATGGGTTTGAGTAAGCTGCAGGAGTTGGTGATGAGCAGGGAGGTCTGACATGCTGCAGTTCATGGGGTTGCAGAGTCGGACATGATTGAATAATTGAACTGATCTATAATAACCAACCCAAGAAGCCAGTCTGCTATAAGCCGTACTTGCAGGCAGCCGTACAGCAATGTCTTAGTGACAATCCAGGAGAATTGGCCCCACATGGGCTGGACTTGATTAATAACTTACTACTTCCCTTAATTTTTTCACTGCTTCCAATTTAGGACCAAGTGGACAAAGCTGAATGAATATGATCCCCTAACCAATCACACAGGATGTCCCTGTTCTAGCTAGCTGCCTCCAGCTTCCCCATCGGCAGTCTTTAATCAGGTCATACCTAAGTCTTCCTTTTATCCTTGATGAAACTCCCCCGCTCCTCTGATGAAAGTGAGTGGCAACTCACTGGCTGCAGTGACTTCTGAAAGGCATTTGCCTCCTCCCTTCGGTTGATCTTCCTTTATTTCCACATGGTGGTCATATGAGGAGGAAAACTAGAACCTTTGGCCCCATTTATCCCTGCCTTCCTCTTGGCCACTGAGGGTTCTAGCGGAAAAAAAAAAAATCAGAAGGCAGGGATACCTGTGAGAGCAAAGGACCCTCACCTCTAGCCTCTCCTTTTTTTTGTCCTTTCAAATTCTGTTTTGTGACCTTTCCCCCATGGTTGACCACATGAAAGAGACTTTTCATGATATAAAATCCATGTAACTTCAGCCTGGGTGCCTCTGCTGGCAGTGTGTTTAGATGTACATTTCCAGTGAGTTTTGTGACTTGTGAGCTGGGAAATTGCTGGGGTTAGGCCATGGGTATGTAGTCAAAATTCCCTTTGTGAGCAATAGTGTATGAGACCCAGTCCATTTTGCTTGGTCCTGCATAATCTTTCTTCAGCTTGCTTTTGCTGATGATAAATAATGTGGAACAAAATTTTAAAGGTAATGTAAAAAGATGCATCAACTGAAAAAAAAAAGCACATCATGAAAGGTATGAGTTAAGTTTTATTGGGGCAAAATGAGGACTATAGCCCAGGAAACAGCATTTCAGATAGTTCTGAGAAACTGCTCCAAAGAAGTAGGGCGGGAGGTCAGTACATACGTGATTTTTGGTGAAGGGCGAGTATGTGCATCCAAGCCCATGTTTTTTTGCAGAAGGTTGACAGAGGCATCTATTCATCAGTTATTGAACTCCTATTTACCAGGCTCATGGCTTACTACCGAAATATATTTTCAGTATTTCTATGAAAGAACAAGTTATGCCGACACCACTGATTTGTTGTTACCCCTCGTGTTACTTTTTCCTTGCCACAGTTTACAAATTTTGTTGATCAGCAGAATGTTGGATGAGAGGAAAGTATGAACTGCTGTTTTTTCATATGAAAGCCTCAGATCAGCTGCATCCACACATTCAGATGCTTATTCTAAAAATGCTGTTCTTCAGGTCTTGCCTAGACCTAAAGAACCAGAAATTCTGAGAAGGGGTGCCTGCATTTTGGGCAGGACTCTCAGGAGACATTGAACTTTGAGCAGAGCCCCAGAGCACTGAGGGTCTAGGTAACGAGGCTTCTGCATTGTTGGATGGAGAGGGATTCTGTTATGTATAAAGGAACTCTGCAAAGCAGGTTAAGTGGCCTGCTGAAGGTCACCGAATCAGGTAACAGGTGGTTGTAACATACAAAACCCAGGGAGTTGAATAATAAATTGATGTGAATCTATGAGTCTTTCTGGGGCTTCAAGTCAAGTGCCAACTATTTGCAACTCATAAAAAAAATCACTTAATAAATGTGATACTGTTACCACTAATAAGTTCTTGAGAAGGAGTTGGAAACAGGATGCTCTTTCTAGAGCCTTAGTTTCCAGGCCCCTAGGGCGTCAGGTCTGGGAGACCTGGGTCTCAACCCAGCACTTGGCTCAGAGTGGGTTCCTTAACTCCCCCAGTTACGGAACTGGAAGCTCCCGTTCCCACGTGCAGAGCCACTATAACGATGCCTCTCCCATCGCAGGAAGAGTCAGGCCCTCACCGAGTGGAA
Organism: Madoqua kirkii; assembly: GCA_006408675.1. Classification (NCBI taxonomy): domain Eukaryota; kingdom Metazoa; phylum Chordata; class Mammalia; order Artiodactyla; family Bovidae; genus Madoqua; species Madoqua kirkii. The sequence goes on from SJYC01063531.1 coordinate 90,479, forward strand.
AATCCAGGGGCATAGATTTTCCTTGGGAGTGTGTGTGCTAAGTCACTTCAGTCATGTCTGACTTTGTGCAGCCCTATGGACTGTAGCCTGCCAGGCTCCTCTGTCCGTAGGATTCTCCAGGCAAGAATACTGGAGTGGGTTGCCATGCCCTCCTCCAGGGGATGTTCCCAATCCAGGCATCGAACCTGCATCTCCTATATCTCCTGCAGTGCCAAACAGGTTCTTTATCACTAGTGTTACCTGGGAAGCCCAGATTTTCCCTTGAAGTCTGGGGAATTCTGGGAAGGTTTAATCAGAGGTTTTAAAAAAAGAATCCTTTCCCATTTTGTTTCAAATAACCTAACCAGAAGGTTACTTTCACTGTAATTGACGTCCCCTCTTCCTTGCCCCACAATTTCCTTTTGCATTTCTTTTATTTTACTTTACTATATTGCAATTAGTTTGCAGGGCTGATCATCTCTCTGGGGTGGACTGTGATCTGAGTTGAGATCTTTGTTATCTTCTGAAGCAGCAAGCAGATGCTGCAATGTCACAGGGGTCCTTCTTGCCTGCTTTACTTCTTCTGGGTAACTGCCCAAATCAGGCAGGTCTGCTGACCCATTTGCAACAATCCAATAGTTTGGTGCCCAAGTCATAGATTGTACGCACTGTGCAGTTGGATCCTGATTGAAGCATCGGTGCCTAAGACAGGGCTGACGTCTTCAAATGGGCAGGGTTTGTCCTCGTCTCTGTGTTTGCCCTCACCTGGATTCTCTGGGTTCTTTTCCTGGATATCATGCTGTTCTGGATTGAAGCAAACTCTCTCAGGCTGGATGGTTCCCTGTGGATGTCTATGCTCGAACTCGCTCAGATTTTCAAATCTGAAGTCTTCTCTGTGAGACTTACAAGGAGGCACTGCTTTCTTCCAAAGTGCTCTGAGAAATGCCGGCTGCTGATTACTTATTAATAACCTGTCCAACACTTCAGCTCTGTGCTCTGACCCGGGCTGTCTGCTGGGTCAGCGTTGCAGCCCCTGAAATTCTCTGCTGTGTTGGGGTGAAGGAAGGATGAAGGCAAAGCATCAGCCACACTCCCTTCACTCATTAAAAGGATAATATGATTACACAGGTTTAAAATATACAGCAATCTGTACCTAATAAATACAGATGCAAGTTAGAAAATACAGAGGAACTAAAAAGAGAGGGGTCTCTTCCACGCTCTCATCCAAGAAGTAGCAACATCAGCAGGCTGGCCTACAGCAGGCACTGATTCTTCCATCTGGCAATCTGCCCTCCATTTACATGGCATCTTGAGCATCTTTTAAGGTCATTCTCTTATTTTTAAAATTTGTTTATTAAGATTTAAGCAAGTTATCATTTCAGTAGCAGTATCTTTTTTTCTTTCCTGTGTTTGGATAATTTAGTATGTCATTGTGTGGAAGGTCTGTATAACTGACTTCTGTTGGACTATAAAGTTTGTGTCCAGATTTTCAACATCTCCAACCACGTTGGGGTGAACACCCTGCAACTACCTGTTTGCACCATCCTTGATTATGATTATGGAAAGACTGCTTTTGAAGTTCTTTTGCCTGGATGAGGTCTGAGCTGAAGATGCTTCCCACAAGGCAGAAGTGACTATGTCCTGCTGTCCCTTGGCACCAGGGAGCATCTTCCTTCCAGCAAAGCCCGGAGGTGTCCTGCTTTCTTCTTTTCCAGCTCCTTCAAGGGCTGCACTTTCACTTCTCAGTGATGCCTGCTCACTTGGGAGTAGGGAGGAGGGAAGAAAGGAAAGTGTTAGTCACTCAGTCCTGTCTGACTCTTGGCAATCCAATGGACTGTAGCCCTCCAGGCTCCTCTGCCCGTAGGATTTCCCAGGCCAGAATACTGGAGTGGGGAGCCATTCCCTTCTTCAGGGGATCTTCCAAATCCAAGAATTGAACCTGGGTCTCCTGCATTTTGGACGGATTCTTTAGCATCTGAGCTGGGGTGCCATTCCCTTCTTCAGGGGATCTTCCCAATCCAGGGATTGGACCTGGGTCTCCTGCACTTTGGATGGATTCTTTAGCATCTGAGCTGGGCACTAGATAAGCCCAAGGGAGGAGGGAGGGGCAACAAATTTGTCTCATGGGACAGGGAGCAGGTTCACACCAGTCAGGCTTCCCATCCACCCATGGCTGCCACTTGGCTTAGGACCTGTCTACCCCATCTACTCATGAACTCCCCTTTTTAAGCTGTGGTCCACGTTCAAGGCCGAGCATGTTCTGCATACTCTTTGTGGTTCCTTTTCTCAGAGCGTTAGGGAGGGAATCGTTTGCTTATATCTGTTGTTTGCTTTTTGCCCTGTGAGCCCCTCAACCTCAGACTGCCAGTTTCTCACATGGGTTTGGAGTGGAGGGCTGTGGATGATGGGCCTTCTCTTTTGGGTTTCTTGGGTGAAAGGTGGGTGCTTCAGGAGACAAGGAAGTTTCCCTGAGCATGTGGACCTGACTTTTTCTTCCTTGCTTAATTACAATTGCTTCCTCCCCTTTGCAAAAGCAAATCCAGCTGACCACTCACACCCCACCACAGGGAGACAAATCTCCGTGTACTTTGGACAAAACAGGGGCTGCTGGCACTGGCGACCCTTGCTCCTGCAGTTTGGGTTTTACAGTTTTAAAGTCAGTGGTGCAAATCTGCGCAGGAAACAGTGGTAGTTAGGCCCCAAGCTCTCCACTTTCCAGGGGGCCTTGGCCGGGCTCTTTGGGTCAGAAGAGAAGGGCCTCAGGGTTGTTGGGTCCAGTTGTCAGAGTCCAGGTGGGCTTTGTGTTTATCAGTCATGTTTGAAGGGCAGGGGTGTGTTAACTAAGATGGCCTTATCAACAATAAAAAATAAGCCATTTCAAAATTGTTGATACCCTTTGTTCCAGCACTTTAGGAATCTGTTATTAAGGATTCAATTAGAATCATCAAATAAGCATTTTTAAGGATGTTCATTGTATGTTGTAATACTGTTATGGAGAGGAAGAGAAAAATAAAAGCAAACAACTCAGAGGTACAGCTAAAGGGGATTAAGAAAATCAGGGTAAATCAGGATAATCCTGAGTAACCATGAAGGCACCTGGGGAAATGTCCTGATTCTAACGCTGCGGGGGACGCAGAGACAAGACCACAAGCACATGTGTGCCTGCTCAGTCATCCAGGCGCGTCCGTGCCCGCCTCCCTGTGACTCTGTGGCTCCTCTGTCCCCAGGGATTTCCAGCTGAGGATGCTAGAGTGGGCTGCCATTTCCTTCTTCAGGGGATCTTCCTGACCCAGGGATCGAACCCTTGTGTCTGATGGCTCCTGCATTGGCAAGTGGATTCTTTCCCACTGAGCCACTTGGGAAACTGACAAGTATAGTTTAAAACAATTCTGTTATATACATACATACATATACTGTTGATGGACACACACCAGTATGTTTACATCGCTGGAAATGGCTGGAGGCATTTTTTGTTTGTTTATTGGTGCCATTCAATTCTTATTTGGGGGATAGGTTTCTTATTACTGTGATTAGTAAAACCCCATAAAGAATGTCTCTGCTAATCTGTAATTAGAGTCCTGGTGGTGCCATAGCCAGAGTTTAAAATTCCAGGATAGAAACGGGTTACTCCCCATGTTTTTTTATTTATTTAAAAAAATTATTTTTTAATTTAAGGATAATTGCTTTGCAGAATTTTGTTGGTTCCTCAACATGAATCAGCCATGGGTATACATATATCCCCTCCCTTTTGAACCTCCCTCCCATCTCCCTCCGTCCCACCCCTCTAGGTAGATACAGAGCCCCTGTTTGAGTTTCCTGAGCCATACAGCAAATTCCCATTGGCTATCTATTTTACAGATGGTAACGTAAGTTTCCATGTTACTCTCTCCGTACATCTCACCCTCTCCTCTCCTCTCCCCAGAAGCAGAGAATTGGCTGAGGTCTCATAGTTTTGTAGCACGTTTAACTTTTTCATAGTGCTACACATCTTGGTTGGTTCACTTTGCCCTTGCAACCTCACTCTTGCAATGAGAAACAGAGATAAATGACCCACTCGGGTCTAAAGTGATGGTATTTCCTTGGTCTCAGAGTACTTGTGTGAATTATAAGACAGTGTATTTGAAATCAAGACTTGTCTAGAGAAAGCAGCATAGTCACCATTCGCCTATAAGCCTGCATTTCCCTCCGGACATCCAAGGAAGACGATGCCAGAAACTACCCTCTGCTACCTGTGTGGACGTTGTGGCTGAAGTCTCGTTGTTATTGTAGAACTGCTTAAAGTAAGAGAAAGTGCAGTAGCAGAGACGGGGGAGGAAACTGTTTGAAGCGAGGTTCCATTGGAATCCTCCCAGCAGTTACAGGTGTACACACACACACACACACACACACACACACACACACACACACACACACACACAGAGCAAGCTATGTGGATGTGGAGAGTGACCCTGGATGGATGCAGTTGAGAGGGGGACAGCCTAGATGGAAGGCTCCCCCATTTATCCCCCCCAACCTCACTCCTAGGAAGAAGGGGGAGCGTGAAGCTGTAAAGCCCATAATCGAAGCCTGAGGAGGAGGAGGACATTCCCCTGAACTGACATGTAGATAAAACGGCATCTTGTTTATTGGTAGCATCAGGGGCTGCCTGGCTGGGAGTCAGAAGAAATGTTATTCTGGAGACATTTTGCAGGGGTTTGAAGAGCTGAAGGCAAGCTCTGCGGGGTCCAGTAGGAGGGCGGGGGCCCCAGAGGTGGGTACACAGGGCCCGGGGAACGTGCCGACACGGGAGACCAGAGGCAGAGAGGGGCAGAGTCTGGTGAGCCAGCCACGTCTGGGCTCCTTGGAAGCAGAAAAGGGAGGATAGAGTAGGGAGGGGCTTCCTGATGAAGGGGCCCACCCCTGGCAGAGCTAGGTGGCTCTTCACGCTTCAGAACCACATGGCCTATTTGCAGGAGCCAGGTGAGCGGTGTTACCTGGGCACCTGAAAGGATATGAAGCATATCTTTTCATTCTGATGTTTCGATGTCTGGGGACTTACTGACTTGACCCCGGGGAGCCTGACTTCCCCAAGACGAGCTGATTTCTAGAGACAGTGGAGGACTTGCCTGTGCGTGCGTATTTCACATGTAAGCCAAATGAGTCGGAATCACCCACCAAACTGATCAGGCTGTCGTGCATAACTGCGAGCTCAGCCCCTCAGGCGTGTCTGAGTCTCTGTGACCCCATGCACTGTAGCCCACCAGGCTCCTCTATCCATGGGGTTCTCCAGGCAAGAGTACTGGAGTGGGTAGCCATTCCCTTCTCCAGGGGATCTTCCTGACCCAGGGATCGAACCTGGGATTCCAGCATTGCAAGTGGATACTCTAACACCTGATCCACCAGGGAAGCCCTAGACTCTCATACTTTGGGCCATTAACCACCCGCCCTGACATCCCAGGGCCAGGTACCAGGCACCTGGGATAGCCCCCACACCCAGACTCCCAGAATTACTTGAACCAGCCAGTCCTAAGCCTTGTTACCTTGCCTTGCCCATTTCTTCCTGCAGAAGCAACAGTAAAGACTCATTCCCATGTTTTCTTCCTGCTCCTTCTGCCTTCTGACCAACCCTGGTGCCTCCCCAGGTGGACCAGTGTGCTTCGAGGCAGTTGTAAGTAACAGCTTCTCTTTGCAAAAATCTTTTTTATTTTGTATTGGAGAAGGGAATGGCTACCAACTCCAGTATTCTGGCCTGGAGAATTCCATGGACTCTGTAGTCCATGGGTCACAAAGAGTCGGACATGACTGAGCAGTTTTCACTTGTACTGGGATATAGTCAATTAACAAACAAACTGCAGTTTGTAATAATTTCAGGTGAACAGCAAAAGGCTCGGCCATACATATACATGCATCCATTCTCCCCCAAACTCTCGTCAGGCTGCCACATAACATTCGGCAGAGTTCCATGTGCTATACAGTAGGGCCGTGTTGGTTACCTGTTTTCAGCATAGTAGTGTGCACATGTCCATTCCAAACTCTATACCAACTTCTTATATGTCTGAGTCTGTGTCTTACCATCCCTGATTAAAACAGGTCGCAATATGTTCTGAAACAGAAAGTGAAAGGGACCTGACCCAAGAGAAGCTGGCAGCTTCTGTGGCCCCAGCACTCTCTCTCCTGAGCTCCTAGGTGTTCCCAGAGGCACCTGGCATTTTTATGCGTTTTTAATCCCTTCCCTTCAACTGCAATCCCTTGCAATGCCGTTTAGTCTATCAGCTGACCCTAAGGCCAGCTTTCTCTGTCCGGCTTAGTGACAGGTAGACCAGGTGCAGTGGGATTCGGGGCCTGGGGCCACTCTCACCAGTTGCTATCAGATGAGGTTGCTAAAGGAAGGAAGAGGTTACCTCACCTGCTATGTGTGACCACGAGTGTGGGGTCGCTGACAGCTCCTGGAGGCCACACTTTCTGTTTGAACCAGAACTTGCTTTGAACACAGAGGGAGGTGCATGTTCTCCACCAATGACCAAGGAACCCATCTTTCTAAGCCCTGTGCTTGACTGTATTAGCCAAAGGCTTGTGTGGGAGTTACGACATGGAAGGAAGCCAGGTTTTTCTTCCAGTCCTGCACTGCTCATCATAGGCAGAGAGCCTGGCTGGTATGAACATGTATCAGGGAGTGAAATGAAAATAGCTGAGTCTGTTTTGTGCGGCATTTCCAGTGAAGGTCTGGTCAGGGCAATGAGAAGGATCCGGGTGATTATGTTATATAGTGGCCGTGCCTCAGAATTCAATCCTCCACACTAGTAAGGGAGAAAAAAAAATGCACGTTTATATAAGCAATGATGTAAAATTCTGTAACTTCCATGATTCCACATTTGAGCTGAATGCTGTTCTATTTGCCTACTAAGTTGGCACTGCATGATGTAAGGATAAATGGTAAAAGTAAAAAAAAAAAAGATTAAAAATGTTCTTCCATTAGGAGGCATTTAAACGGAAAATAAAAATACCATATCAAGTCAAGAGAGAGAACACAGAAGAAAGGAAAAGTCTTTATATTTTAGTACATTTAATAGCTCATTTCCTCATGCTGCAAATTAAGTAGCCCACCCTGGTCACCAAAACCCTGGGCCCTGCTCACTCCTCGACAAGTCCCAGCAGAGCTGAGTTTGAGTGGGGACCATGAGTCAATGTCACGCACACAGCCCTGATCCTAGTTTCCCACGTGGTTCCCCCGACTCCGCGTTTACTTTCAATGAGTTAAGGAGAAGAATTTTCAAAACACTCCTCGAACATCATGTTTGGTTGGAGTCAAAGCTTGTCAATTCTCCTTAAGAAGGAAAAAGAAGGCATCTAATTGTCTGGAAGCCATAGAGTACTCACAGCATGCATATTTATGAAAAAATTTCATACAACTTCAAGACATCATGAAAGGAAAAAATATATATATAGATCTTCTACAAACCCTTTGGAAATTTCCAGGACAGAAGGTTTGGAGCATGCACTACTAAAGGTGATTTAAATACTGAACAAAAAGATCATATCTCTATCTTAATACTTTACAAGGTTTCCCAGGAATAGTAAGGCTGTGTGAGAGAGTAATTTTGGATGTGATTTTTAAAATAGATTCCTTCCCTTTTAACACTAGAGGTCACTGTGCCACCACAGATGTGAAGTAAGCACCCAGGGGCAGGGAAGGTCAGCACAGCTAATCTGTATAAATTGCTGAACCGTGAGCCAAATTTGTACCTAATTATGAGTTGCTTTGATGCGGCCTCGCTCCTATTAAAAGTTTCCTCTTTCCCACAGCACTGTGGTGGCTGTGACATGTATATTTCAACCCCAGCCCTGCAATTTCCTAGTGAAAATGTCACATTTCAGGCAGTTTAATCGAGGACACGTCTTTCCTTACTCTCCAAACTTTCTGATGTTCATTTTTTAGTTGGAGAAGAGTACCTGTCCCTTTGATTTCAAATGCTGATAACTTGGTTTATATTACCTTTATGAAACTGAAGAAGAGATGGATTTAATACAGCTCTGGATATGCACTGGCAGATAGACCAGACTGTGTGGAAACAATGATCTAGAAATTTCAATGTCTCATTCCTGTTTTGGAGGTACACAAGACTAGCTACTAGTATACCACTACTAACTGGTATCTTATGGGAACAGTATTATTTGCATCTACAACGGTTGAGGCTGGGATCTGAAATTCAAAATGGCTTGCAGTTGTTCAGCTGCTAAGTCCTGTCTGATTCTTTGCCACCCCATGGATTGCAACATGCCAGGCTTCCCGGTCCTTCACTGTCTCCAGGAGTTTGCTCAAGCTTGTGTCCATTGAGTTGGTGATGGCATCCAGCCACCTCATCCTCTGTTGTCCCCTTCTCCTTTTGGCCTCAGTCTTACCAGCATCAGGGTCTTTTCCAGTGTGTCTGCTCTTGGCCTCAGGTGGCAAAGTATTGGAGCTTTAGCATTAGTCCTTCCAATGAATATTCAGGGTTGATTTCCTTTAGGATGGACTGGTTGGATCTCCTTGCTCTCCAAGGGACTCTTGAAAGTCTTTTCCAACACCACAATTTGAAAGCATCAATTTTTTGGCACCCGATCTTCTTTATGGTCCAACTCTCACATCTATACTTGACTACTGGAAAAACCATAGCTTTGACTGTATGGAACTTTGTCAGCAAAGTGATGTCTCTGCTTTTTTATATGCTCTCTAGGTTTGTCATAGCTTTTCTTCCAAGGAACATGTATATTTTAATTTGATGGCGGCAGTTACCATCTGCAATGATTTTGGAGCCCCTCTAAAATGAAATCTGACACTTTATACATTTTCCCCATCTATTTCCCATGAAGTGATAGGACTGGATGCCTTGATCTTCGTTTTTTGAATGTTGAGTTTTAAGCTAGCTTTTTTACTTTCCTCTTTCACTTTCATCAAGAAGGTCTTTAGTTCCTCTTCACTTTCTGCCATTAGAGTGGTATCATCTGCATATCTGAGGTTGCTGATATTTCTCCCAGCAATCTTGATTTCAGTTTGTGATTCATCCAGCTCAGTATTTTGCATAATGTACTCTGCATATAAGTTAAATATGCAGGCCGATAATATATAGCCTTGACATAGTCCTTTCCCAATTTTGAACCAGTTTCATGTCCGATTCTGTTGCTTGTTATCTTACATACAGGTTTCTCAGTAGACATGTAAGGTGATCTGGTATTCTCATGTCTTTAAGAATTTTCCACAGTTTGTTGTGATCCACACAGTCAAAGGCTTTAAAATAAGTGAATGAAGCAGAAGTCTTTCTGGAATTCTCTTGCTTTTTCTATGGTCCAGTGAATACTGGAAATTTGATCTCTGGTTCCTCTGCCTTTTCTAAATCCAGCTTGTAGATCTGAAAGGTCTTGATTCACATACTGTTGAAGCCTTGCTTGTAGGATTTTGATCATGACCTTGCTAGCATGTGAAATGAGTGCAGTTGTACTGTAGTTTGAACATTTTTTGACATTGCCTTCATTTCTGATTGGAATGAAAACTGACCTTTTCCAGTCCTGTGGCCACTGCTGAGTTTTCTAAATTTGCTGGCATATCGAGTGCAGCACTTTAACGGCATCATCTTTTAGGATTTGGAATAGCTCAGCTGGATTCTATCACCTCCCCTAGCTTTGTTCATAGTAATGCTTCCTAAGGCCCACTTGACTTTACATTCCAGGATTTCTGAGTATAGGTGAGTGATGACATCATCATGTTTGTCTGGGTCATTAAGACCATTTTTGTGTAGTTCTGTGTATTCTTGCCACCTCTTCTTAATCTTTTCTGCTTCGGTTAGGTCCTTGCTGTTTCTGTCCTTTATTGTGCCCATCTTTGTATGATATATTCCCTTGGTATCTCCAATTTTCTTGAAGAGATCTCTAGTCTTTCACATTCTATTGTTTTCCTCTGTTTCTTTGGAATTCTGCATTCAGTTGGGTATCTTTCCCTTTCTCTTTTGCCTTCTGCTTCTCTTTTTTCTTAGTAAGGCCTTCTCAGACAACCATTTTGCCTTTTTGCATTTCTTTTCCTTGGAGATGATTTTGATCACCACCTCCTGTACAAAGTTATGAACCTCCGTCCATAGTTCTTCAGGCACTCTGTCTACCAGATCTAATCCCTTGAGTCTACTCATCACTTCTACTGTATAAATTTAAATCCCTATGTCATGTATACTATCATGTAAGAAACAAAGCGCCAGTTTATGTTCAATACAGGATACAGGATGCTTGGGGCTGGTGCACGGGGATGATCCAGAGAGATGATATGGGGTGAGAGGTGGGAGGGGGTTTAGGATTGGGAGCTCATGTACACCTGTGGCTGATTCATGTCAATGTATGGCAAAACCAATACAGTATTGTAAAGTAGAATAAAGTAAAAATAAAATTTAAAAAAAATCCTTATGTCAGCATCACTAGAAAATTTTGATTTTCTTTGCCTTGAACCTTTTCAGAGTAACTAACAGTATTTCTGATTTGGATTCCTGAGGTTTCGGATACTTGTCCTTGCAGAAATATGTACAGTTTAGAACAAAAATCTGTGCATCCTATTAACACCATTTCTTCATTGGTGTTCTGTGATTGATGAGACATATAAAGGGCTTTGCAGAATCCTCATTTGGGGGGCTGGGGTTCCAAACTGCGTAGGCATCAAAGACGTCATCAAATACTAAACTTCACGAGGAATCCTGGGGACAGTGGACATCTGTCACTCTGCAGTAGCTTCGAGAATTGCAGGTAAGGACATCACAGGAGAGGCAGGCAATGCACAGGACGTGCACGTCCAAATTAGACAGACCTTAACCACGGGCAAGGAGACCCTCCTGCTGTGGACTGCACCACAGTCACATAATCGCCCTGAGCCCTCTGTGTGGCATCCAAGCCTGGATTAGATTTGTGTGTGTATTTCGCTTAGATTTAGAGCACTCAAGGTGGTTGAGATCATTATTTTCTGTAAGGAGATAACAAAAATACTCTATGGTCTCTTATCTCAGCACCTACCCGCCTGCCAACCATTGATTTCCTCTGTTGATTCGCAAGGTGCTGAATGGAGCCGATCAATTTCACAGCGCTGGTGCGACTCAAACATTCCCATAATCTATACTATCAGTGGGCTGCCTTCCTGATGTTCTCGTCTGACCTGGTCCCAGTGGCTTCTTGATCTGAAGAGTGAAATGAGGATTCGGGAGGTCTTTATGGGAGTGTGTCAGCTTTAGCGTCGCTGCTCGGGGCAGCTGGGGGCGGGGCTCCTCATCTCCTCCCCCTCTCCTAATGCTTTTACCGTAGTACGTGCTTGCATCTCCCTGCTTGGATTTAAATTAAAAGCTCTAATTAGTCTCCTATTTTCTAGCAGACTGAGGGGAAAAAAAAAAAAAAAACAACCCACACCACCATTTAAGGAAAAACAGTTTTAAAGCAGGTTTTTGCTTAATAAACAGTGATCAATCGAATCGATCAACCATGAGCACATTCCCGCGGAGTCTGTGGGTGGTGCTTGTTGTTGCTAATTGCAGTTCACGTGGGCCAGACTATTACAGACGATTTCCCAGCTCTGCACTTAACAGGACTGGGGCGGGGGGCAGGAGTGCCCCTCTGTTGACAGCACTTTTGGGGCTGCGACTGTGCCTTGAGGCAGCCTTTGTTTCCAGCGCGTCTTTGCAGTTTCTCTATCAATTGTGGCTACTTACTAAGCACTTGCAGGCATTTCTGGAAACTTCACATCTGTTTTTTGACTCATTCACGTGGTAATTAAATCATCTTCTGCTGGCTTTGGGGCTTTACAGAAACCTGAAGTGTTGGGAGCTGCCTGTGCATCAGAATTAGTACTGGGCAAGGCTTCTTACCATCCGGATTCTCTCTGTTGGAGAAAACCACAGCTAGAAGCTGGGAGGTGAGCTTCCTGGCAGCTTTGGCAAACTAGCTGCCTCTGGGGAGATTCGGGTGATGGAGATGAAGGCTGTTTGTGCAGGAGGCCACCCGCCATCCTGCTGAAGCTGCTATTGGAGCCTGGAGCTGCAGCTGATGGATGCAGGCTGGAGCAGGAAGCATGGCTGGGTGCACCCAGGGGAGAGGCTTCTGTCTGTGGGACGGAAGGGGAGACACCGATGCGAGGACACCTGCCAGGTGGAGCCCTTGCTGATGGTCTAGCTCTTGTGCAGCAGGCTTCTGAGAATTTCTGGGCTTAGTTTATCAAATGACCAAAAGTATAAAAGAGCATAGTGTATTCTGGGTGATTAGGCGTCAGTAAGACTTAGTGAGGAGTCCTGGGAGACGGGTGCATTTGTGTAGGTCAGAATGCCTGCTGTGTCTCTGGCACTGTGCCTAGGGGAGTGAGAAGCCGCCAAGGACGCGGATCATGGTCCTGCAGGCTCCTGATTCCTCAGGGCTGCTATTTCTTACGCCCTCTGTGGTTCACCCACGCTCTCTCTGTGGGCCCTAACCTACGGTGCTGAACTTTCACTGGGAGTCCCAGTCGCCCGGCCCACAGCGTTCGTTGGTCTAAGAGGACACCCAGGCATGGGTGAGTTTTATGAGATCCCTGGGTGACTCTAAAGCGCATTCTAGTTGGAGAACTGATAGAAACCAAGGAAAGACAGAATTCCACCTGGTAGGTGGTAAACCGTATACTTTTGGCTCTGAAATGCTTACTCTCTGTGTGTTTACTTTTATTTTACTTAACATTTACCTGGGTAGTTCTAACATGACAATGTCTAGTCCTCTGGGAAGATCCTGCAGGTTGCCTAGCCTGACAGCCACTCCCTGCCTTGACCCCTCCTAGAACAGAAAGTGAGAAATGAGAGCGTCTTGCAGGGGGTGGCCATGTGACAGAGCTTCAGCAGAATGCAAGGCAGAGTCCGCTAGCTCGTGTTTCTGGGAAGCCTTTTTTTTCCTGTTAGAAGAGATGTAGGAGACCACCACCTCTTCCCTTTCTTCTTGGCTTCAGTGGAGATGCGGTGCCTGGAACACACGCAGCTATCTTGCAACCTTGATGGTAAGACTAGCAGAAAGGGAGAGACCCTGGATTAAGCAAGTCAACCTCAGAAGTGATTTGCCTCTAAATGTTTTGTTACAGGGGAAAAGCAAGCCTCTATTTTTTAGATATTTCATTTACATATTTTTGGCTGTGCTGGATCTCCATGGCTGTGCACGGACTTCAGTTGCGGCAAGCTGGGACTCCTCTTCAGTGTGGTGCTCAAGCTCGGTGTGGAGGCTGCTCTTGTTTCAGAGCCTGGGCTCTGGAGCATGCAGGCTTCAGCAGCTGTGGCTCAGCTCATGGGCTTAGTTCCCCCAAGGCATGTGGAATCTTCCTGGACCAGGGGCTGAACCCACGTCCCCCGCATTGGCAGATGGATTCTTAGCCACTGGACTACCAAGGAAGTCTGAAAGCCTCTCTTTGTTTAAAGCACTAATAGGTTATCTGTTACTGATGCAAATATTTCCTACCAAATATACTTTCAATAGAACATCACGGTGAGAAGCTAACTAGGAGAGAGCCAAGAAGAAAAGCACATTTCTCTGCAGGATCTGCCACAAGCCAGGCACTGGGCTCTCACTGGTGTTATCTGAGGCAGTGTCAGAGGCATTGGCCTCATTATTACCATTTCAGTTGAGAAAACTGGAGTTGAATAATTGTCCCTTGTTCAAACAACCAGTGAAGGATCAGTTACCAAATAAGAATCAAATCTCCAGTGAGTTTTATCTGTCTTTAGAGTGCTTACCCCTGTTGCTTGTCACAAGGAGATACTCAGTCCATCACTGCAGAGAAGGACAGTTAATCCAGAGAGGCTGCTGCAGCCACAGGGAGATGTACTGTGTACAGGTGTATCACGTACAGGTGTGTCACACGTAGGCGTGTCACTATAGGCGTGTTGCATGTAGGTGTGTCATGTACAGGTGCTGCGTACAGGTGTGCTGTGTACAGGCGTGCTGCGTACAGATGTGCTGTGTACAGGTGTATCACGTATAGGTGTATCAAAACGTGTAGGTATGTCATGTATGGTGTATCATGTGTAGGTGCATTGTGTGTAGGTGTGTAGCATTAGGTATATCACGTGTAGGTGTATCACATGTAGGTGTGTAGGACTTCACGGAGACTGTGCTATGTGCGGTACTCAGCCTTGAACCCTCGTCTCCCGAGCACACGAAACAATGATGGGGCCAAGATGCAGGACGGGCATCTTCCATCAGAGAGAGATGGACAGAGAGCAGGGAGGGAGGTAAAGCTCCATCCAGGCAAGCTCTTTTTGAAGGGAACCTTGATTTTGGATGATAGAAAGATGGAAAATCCCCCAATGTGGGCCCTGAAATGAGAAGCAACCGTCCCCCTCCAGGTCTGTGCCAAGAGCAAGGGATTTGTGTGCTTAATAGTGAGAGCTGGAGTGCTGATATCAGAAACTCACTGGCAATTGTGCTGTTTAGCAGACACATTATAAAAATTCATGTGTTATAAATAGCGTGGACCCTCATCACTGATTGTGGGTCCATCATTCCCTATTCACCTAGCACAAAGTTAAAAACTCTTTATCTCCAGGCACTGCTATGCGTGGCCAGGTGGGCATGGACCGGAAGGGCTCTGAGAGGGGCCCACAAAGTGCCACCCTCAGTCTTCAGTTCTAACTGCGTGAGCTGGCACCACAGCGACCCCTCTCTGAGTTACAGCCACCAGCCTCGGCTCAGAGTTCCCTGTATCATTGATTCACACCTTCCCCGACTGGAAAGATCATTAAGAGAATTGGTTTACAAGGCTCTTGCTGAGTTGTTGGCTGTGGGGGAGAAAGTAAACAGACGCTAGATAGAGCTGTAACATATGATGTTCTATCCAGTGTTTAATGAGGCCAGTAAAAACAGGAAAGCAATATTAGCCACAGATAAATGAATGCGCCTTGTGTAGAATCGAGAGTTGACTATTTTATTTGATTTAGCCCTAGAAATAGCAGATGTTGTCTCAATTACTGCAAAGTAGTTCTCACTAATCTCTTCATTGAATTCATCTTGTTGACTGAAATGGATTAAAAAGTTATTTCGTTTCCATGCTTGTAAGAGTCAAACAGTTTCATGCAGAAAATATAAAGAAGAGTTGAGACTTGAAATGACCAGTAATCCCACAGTGAATAACAATTTATGACAATAGATAACATTTACCAGCCCCTGTGTGGCTTTGTTGCTGGTGCTAGTGGTAAAGAATCGGCCTGCTAATGCAGGAGACGGAGTGCATCTTCCATCAGAGAGAGATGGACAGAGAGCAGGGAGGGAGGTAAAGCTCCATCCAGGCAAGCTCTTTTTGAAGGGAACCTTGATTTTGGATGATAGAAAGATGGAAAATCCCCCAATGTGGGCCCTGAAATGAGAAGCAACCGTCCCCCTCCAGGTCTGTGCCAAGAGCAAGGGATTTGTGTGCTTAATAGTGAGAGCTGGAGTGCTGATATCAGAAACTCACTGGCAATTGTGCTGTTTAGCAGACACATTATAAAAATTCATGTGTTATAAATAGCGTGGACCCTCATCACTGATTGTGGGGTCCATCATTCCCTATTCACCTAGCACAAAGTTAAAAACTCTTTATCTCCAGGCACTGCTATGCGTGGCCAGGTGGGCATGGACCGGAAGGGCTCTGAGAGGGGCCCACAAAGTGCCACCCTCAGTCTTCAGTTCTAACTGCGTGAGCTGGCACCACAGCGACCCCTCTCTGAGTTACAGCCACCAGCCTCGGCTCAGAGTTCCCTGTATCATTGATTCACACCTTCCCCGACTGGAAAGATCATTAAGAGAATTGGTTTACAAGGCTCTTGCTGAGTTGTTGGCTGTGGGGGAGAAAGTAAACAGACGCTAGATAGAGCTGTAACATATGATGTTCTATCCAGTGTTTAATGAGGCCAGTAAAAACAGGAAAGCAATATTAGCCACAGATAAATGAATGCGCCTTGTGTAGAATCGAGAGTTGACTATTTTATTTGATTTAGCCCTAGAAATAGCAGATGTTGTCTCAATTACTGCAAAGTAGTTCTCACTAATCTCTTCATTGAATTCATCTTGTTGACTGAAATGGATTAAAAAGTTATTTCGTTTCCATGCTTGTAAGAGTCAAACAGTTTCATGCAGAAAATATAAAGAAGAGTTGAGACTTGAAATGACCAGTAATCCCACAGTGAATAACAATTTATGACAATAGATAACATTTACCAGCCCCTGTGTGGCTTTGTTGCTGGTGCTAGTGGTAAAGAATCGGCCTGCTAATGCAGGAGACGGAGATGCAGGTTCAATCCCTAGGTCGGGAAGATTCTCCTGCAGGAGGAAATGGCAACCTGCCTCAGTATTCTTGCCTGGAGAATCCCATGGCCAGAGGAGCCTGGCAGGCTACAGTCCATAGAGTCGCCAAGAGTCAGACACACCTGAAGTGACTTAGCATGTAGGTGCTATGCTCTCTGAACCATTGTTCTGTTAGCACACCACTCCTCTATGGACTGGGAACAGCTGGCAGCCATTTTCTTTTTAACTTTTTATTTTATATTGGAGTATAGCTGATTATAGTCTTCCTTGGTGGCTCAGAGGTTAAAGCGTCTGCCTGCAATGTGGGAGATCTGGGTTTGATCCCTGGGTCGGAAAGATCCCCTGGAGAAGGCAATGGCAACCCACTCCAGTATTCTTGCCTGGAGAATCCCATAGATGGAGGAGCCTGGTGGGCTACAGTCCATTGGGTCGCAGAGTCGGACACAAATGAGCGACTTCACTTTCACTTTCACTTTTCTTCATAGCTGATTATTGGCTTCCCTGATAGCTCACTTGGTAAAGTATCCGTCTACAATGCAGGAGACTCTGGTTCAATTCCTGGGTCGGAAAGATCTGCTGGAGAAGGGATAGGCTACCCACTCCAGTATTCTTGGGCTTTTCTTGCGGCTCAGCTGGTAAAGAATCTGCCTGCAATGAGGGAGACCTGGGTTTGATCTCTGGATTGGGTAGATCCTCTGAGAAGGAAAAGGCTACCCACTCCAGTCTTCTTGGATCTTCCTGGTGGCTCAGCTGGTAAAGAATCCACCTGCAATGCGGGAGACCTGGGTGTAATCCCTGGGCTGGGAAGATCCCCTGGAGAAGGGAAAGGCTACCCACACCAGTATTCCGGCCTAGAGAATTCCATGGACTATATAGTCCATGGGGTCGCAAGAGTCAGACATGACTGAATAACTTTCACATGGTCTATTAACAATGTTCTGATAGTTTCAAGTGGACAGCAAAGGGATTCAGCCATGCATATACATGTATCCCCCAGACCCCCTCTCATCTAGGCTGCTGCAAACATTGAGCAGAGTTCCATGTGCCATACAGGAAGTCCTTATTGATTATCTATTTTAAATATAGTAGTTTGTACATTTCCATCCCAAACTCCCTAATTATCCCCTCTCCCCTACACCCCTAAGTTTGTTTTCAACACTTGTGTCTGTTTCTGTTTTGTAAATTGCATTTGTATCATTTCTTTTCAGTTTCTGCATATAAAGGATGCCATACACTATTTCTCCTTCTCTGTCTGACGTACTTCACTCAATATGACAGTTTCTAGGAACGCCCATGTTGCTGCAGATGGCATCATTTCATTCTTTTTGATGGCTGAGTAATGTCCCATTGTATGTATGTACCACATCTTGTCTCTCCATTTCTCTGCCAATGGTCGATGGGCAGTTGGAGTGCTTCCGTGTCTTTGGTATTGTAAATAGTGCTACAGTGAACATTAGTGTGCATGCACACGTTTGAATCTTGTTTTTCTCTGGGTATATCCCCAGGAATAGGATTTCAGGGTCATATGGTAGCTCTATTTTTAGTTTGTTAAGCCACTGTTCTCCATAGTGGCTGTACCAATTACATTCCCACCAACAGTGGAGGAGGGAACAACTAGCAACACTTTCTTAATACGAGGAAACTGAGACACAAGAAGTTAAACGACTTCTCCAGGGTCTCACACTCAGAAGGGATGGAGTCAAGATTCACACTGGCAGTCTGGCTCTGGAACCTGCATTTTAAGCCACGCAGCTCCAGTGTCTCTGAGGGAAACCACAAACAACATATGGTTTCCTTCTTCTGAAAATGTATATACAAATAACACGTATTTACAAATTCAGGACCTTGTCCCATATGCTGGTTTGCAGTGTGCTGTGTCATGTAACTTTACACATTGTTATTATAAGTAAAATTTTGATGTTGGTGTTCCATCACTCAGTCATGTCCAACTCTTTGCCACCCCATGGACTGCAGCATGCCAGGCTTCACTGTTCTTCACCATCTCCCAGAGTTTGCTCTAACTCATGTCCATTGATCTTTTCCAGTGAGTTAGCTTTTCACATCAGGTGAACAAAGGTGATTGGAACTTCAGCATCGGTCCTTCCAATGAATATCTAGGGTTGATTTCATTTAAGGATTGACTGGTTTGATCTCTCTGCAGCTCAAGGGACTCTCAAAAGTCTTCTCCAGCACCCTATGAAGGTGTACTGAAACATTTTAAAAATCAATCTCCTTAAAGTTCAGGCATTTATGTTCTTTTCAAGTGTTGGTTCATTTTATAAATCTTGCTGAGATGAAAGCCAAATTTATATACACATCTCTGAGGAAACCCTTTGTTTCCCCTAGGTGAATTCCACAAGAAAAATTGTTGGGCAAAAAAGCATGAACAGTTTTAATCATCTCAAAGTTTGCGTAGATTTAGTGATGTGATTTGTTTTGATCATGATGATGAAATAAATGGGCCAGGTTCTAGTTTGTAGTTGTGATCCCAACTTGTTCTTGTCCCGACTGAATGACAAAAATGCATTTGACAGGTTGGAAAATGAGGCTGTGGCTTGAAGACACCCCTGATCCATGGTAACGGGCTGTCCTCCTGGACCCCTCACAGGGGGGCCCCCTTGCTTGTCTGCCGTCCCCTCTGGGCCGTCAGCAGGAGAGTCAGTTCAGCAGGAGGTTGCTCAGGGCCACTGAGCATCCTCTTGTGACCAGTCACTCGGAGGCAGGCCCCTTGTCCTCACTTCCTCCCAGCACTGGTGCAGGTCTGAATGCTCTGGGCCAGAAAGGGCCATCCAAGGGGCACCCTCTGCCTCTAGTTTGCCTGATGTCCTCACACTCAGCCTTCAAAACTCACCCCAGATGCCTTCTCATGAGATAGGAAACAGTTACGGCTGACAAGTGTGACGGCCTATCCAACCCTTGGAAACATCTTAAAAGCCATATCCTTCGCTGTGATCCCATTTTACAGATGAGGAAGCTGGGGCACTGAGACGAGCCCACACTTCTACCAACAGAAGACTTGGGGTGTTTGAACCCATATGTGCTGAGTTCCCAAAGCTCTATTTTCCTCACCTCCAGCCTGTGGCTTTTAGGAATGAACTTCAGTGATTCTGGTTAGAGTTAAGCTTAGGGTTCAGCACTTGCCTGGACTCCTCTAGAGTTTGTGTGACCCAGCCCTAAGCCACCAAGAGAGCTGGGGCTGGATCTCCTGGCCGTACCTCCAGCTTCAAGTGATAGATCCAGATGTCCTTGGGGAGGGGAGGAAGCCCAGTGACCGCAGCGACACTCAGGTTGTTGCGTGTTCAGATAGATTCCCTCTGGTCGCACTTTAGCCTCTTCCGTCTGTGGCAATAATCTTACCTTGCTTCTTAAAAAGGGGACTTTTGTTTTCTTTGTTGTTTGGAATAGAATGGTGTCCACCGCATTGTCAGTTTCAAATAGGGAAATCCAAGGGTCCTCGTGTTTGAGCATTTGGCCACTTTCGAGCCCTTTCTGTGTGTGAGAACGTGCTCTTGGTGTAGAGAATCCAGACAGGACAGAGGGAAGGCTTCTCCCTCGAGGGGCTCCCAGTTTAGTGGAGACACACTTGGGCACCCAGATCTGGATGATGGCTCTAGGGGCAAAATGCTCTGGGTGCGAGAAGAAGGCACGGTGATTCCAAAAGAAGTTATCTCTATCAGAGGCAGTGACTGAGAGAAAGCTTCTGGGGAGGATGCTTTTTGAGAAAGGACCTTAACGAAAAATGGTAGAAAGCTGTCAGCAGGAATGTTTTCATAGAGAACAAGCTGAAGGGTCATGTGCTCTCTCAGTGCTCAGTTGTGTCCAACTCTTTGTGACCCTATGGACTGTAGCCCACCAGACTCTTCTGTCCATGGGGTTTCCCAGGCAAGAATACTGGAGTGGATTGCCGTTTCCTCCTCCAGGGGATGGATATACCCAACCCAGGAATCGAACCTGCATCTCCTATAGCTTCTGCATCGGTAGGTGGATTCTTTACCACTAAGGCACCTGAGCATCAGGAGAAAAGAAAAAGAGGAATGACTGGCAAGAAATTTGCATCACAACTGAGCGGCTGTAAAAAGTGGGCTCATTTTAGATCCTTTTTGGCCAATTAGTGAAAAAGAAAGTGAGGTAAATGGGAAATAGTAATAAAAAAATATTGATTTCTCTCTCTCATGCCAGCAACATTTGCAAAGCTTGACATAATTTGTACTGATATTTTCCTGTGAAATGTATCAGGACAATGCTTCTTAAAATAATTTTGCTCTTAGCAGTCCCATGCAGACTAGGAGCTGGGATGCTGCACAGGAATCCGAGAACAGAGCCTCTGGGCTCTGAAGTCCCCAAGGGTCCCACTCCAGGGGAGGGGAGCAGCCCCTTCTGCAGTGGGGTTCCCAGAGGCTGGCAGGTGAAGGCAGAGAGATTGGGGATCTGCCCATATGTGGTCTGTAAGCCCAGAAGCTGTTCTTAGAATTACATCTGGAGGGAGAGGGATAAACCCCTACAGACAGTTAGCCCGGATGCTCCTCTAGGCCATGGGGAACCTGTCCCTGGGGCCGCCCCCAAAGTTCTGACGTCAGGAGCCCTTGCCAGGCATGGGAAAACAGGCAGAAGTTACAAGTCAAAGATGGTGCTCCCCTGCTTTCTCTATGCAGAGTGTGTAATTTTGTCTTTTAGTCTGCACTGTGAAATAGAATGTTATCTACAGTTGAAAAGAAGTACAGACAATGAATTTTTTTTCTGAGTCCAATGGCCACAGTGCGTATGGAGGGATGATACCGTTTCTAGAAAAAAAGAAAAGCGTGCTGGCTCTCAGCCTGGAGATGGCTTCTGGGGTCCTTCCCTTGTTCTGTTCCTGGACTGAAGCCAGAATACGTGCGGCACTGGGACCCTCTGAGGATCCTGACTCGGCCCTGAGCCTGCAAAGGGCTCTGTCTGTGACATTGCCCTGCAACCCTGAGGGGTTCTGGGGTCAATAATTTGCAAATTAAAAAGGCTTTCCATTTTTAAGTTGTCTTTGCAATAGTTTCAAAAGGAGATGCTGAAATCTTTCAGCTCAAAAGGCTTCAAAAAGTGCCTGCTGTTTTCACACTACTGGCTCAACGGAGTCCACTGGGTTGGACTCAATCATTCAAGCTCTAAAAATTCCATTTCTGTGTTGTATGTTTAAACATTACAAAGCTCTGTTGTAAATCACCGCCCTCCTGTGGCAGCCTCCTCCATTGATGAGAAACTCTGGTTATAAATCAGGATCAAACCAGACATGGTAGGCCATCCCCCATCCCTGGTTTTTAAGAAAGTTTATGAGATGTTTTAATTATAAGAAATAGCGCTCCTTGTAGACATGTTAAACAATAAAGATATAATGAATTTGTAAAAACCAACTATAATCCTGCCAATCAAAAGCAGACCAACTGTTAATTCCATCTCTTTTGTAAAAACAGCATGGCTATTGTTATGCTGTTCTCTGTGTTGAACAAACAAGGATGGACTGGCATCCATGTACCATGTACGCTGGTGTGCTCTTACATTTCTTCCCCCAAGCCAATTTTAACAGCTCAGTGCCGCCACCACATTTCACCTCAGGTAGGTGCAGAGACAATGCAGATGTTTCTTCCTCTGATGGTCTCATTTAAACTATCTTAGTTACTATGGTTGTTGCTCAGCTGCTCAGTCATGTTCAGCTCTTTGCAACCCCACAGGCTGCAGCACACCATCTTCTCTGTCTTTCACTATCTCCCAGAGTTTGTTCAATTCATGCCCATGGGGTCAGTGATGTCATCCAGCCATCTCCTCCTCTGTTGCCCCATTCTCCTCCTGCCTTCAATCTCTCCTAGCCTCAGGATCTTTTCCAATGAGTCGGCTCTTCACATCAGGTAGCCAAAGGATTGGAGCTTCAGCTTCAGCATCGGTCCTGCCAGTGAATAGTCAGAGTTGATTTTCTTTAGGATTGACTGGCTTGATTTCCTTGCAGTCCAAGGGACTCTCAAGAGTCTTCTCCAGCACCCCAGTCTGAAAGCATCAATGGTTGCTATGAGGAGAAGTAATCTTCAGGCAAGATCAAAATGCAGCCGTCTCTGGGGGTACACACTTGAGATGGAGTAAGTCAGTCTTCAGTTTGAAAGCATGATGTCTGAGTCTGTTGGGGCTGCTCTAACGTAATATCATACATGGTATGGCTTAACCAACAGATATTTATCTCCTCATACTCTGGAAACTGCGAAGTCCAAGATCGATTTGCTTTGGCCAATTTAGTTTCTGGGAAGAGCTCTCTTCCTGCTTTGCAGACTGCCACCTTCTCACCTTGTCCTCAAATGACAGCTCTCTGCTGTCCTTTCTTAGAAGGATATGAAGTCTATCAGGTTAGCACCCCACCCTTAAGATCTCATTTAACCTTAATTACCTCCTAAAGGTTCTATCTCCAAATATAATCACATTGGGGTTTAGAGTTTCTACGTATGAATTTTGAGGGGACGATTCAGTCCATCCAGAATGCATCCTATCCTGTCCTGAAGGTTGACAGGAGGGGACTCCACCACATGAGTCTTCAGCATCTTTCAGAACATGTCCTAAAGAAAAATCAAAGCACTTTTCTTTCTAGGTGACCTAAGTTAGAGAACCATAGCCCAGTGCTTCTCAACTGGTGGAAATTTTGCCCCTAAGGGTATTTGGCAAAGAGACATTTTTTGGTTGTCATGACTGGAGAGAAGAGTGCTCCTGAGGCTGGTGAACCTGCTAAATGACCTGTAATACACAGGACAGCTCTCCCTCCCCACAAAGAGGGAGCAAAGGATGGTCAGGTCCCAGATGCCAAGAGTGCTCAACCTAGGAAACCCTTCTTTCTTTAGAAGGAAAAAGTAAAGGAAAAAGTAAAGACTTAGCACAGGGAGGAAAATGTCGAGAACCAACTTGCATTGATCACCAGGGACTTGCTTTGTGTTACATTCCTCATGGATTAATGAGAGCATGTTCACTCGGCATGGTGGATCTTTGAAGGGGGTGTCATCCCCATTTACAGATGACATGTTTAGGCTCAGCGAGGTTAAGTGACTTGCCCAGAGTTGTACCGGTGACACAGCCAAACAAAAACCTATCTTGTTTCAGAGCCCACACCATGTCCACTGGGTGTTTCCTACAAGTGGTGGGACCATGATCACTTCCTGAGAAAGTATGTTATATGAAGACCTCATTAATCCAGAATCTGAAAATTTGACCAGGCTGAGGCTAATGTTTCCTACCGCATCATCTACTGAGGAAAGATTGGCCCTGCGTAGATAAGTTGTCTGGTGGCCATGGAGGACTCTTTCGGGGACTGCTATTTTTAAAGCGGTGGTTGTTGCTTAGCAGGACATCGATGGCAACCGTGTCCTATTACTCAGCTGTGTCACCTGGAAAATGCCAGTGTCCCAGCACTCTGCCTTCACCTGAGTCTGCTGTTAATGCCTTCAACCCACATTTACTGAGCACCTGCTTTGTGGCTGCTGTGCCCTGGGGCCTGGGGATAATCCTGATACGACCCACTGGAAAGGTTCAGAGTCTACTTAAGGTGAGATGGGAAAGTTTCGAGACCCTGTGTCGGCATGGGTTGAGATCCGTGTATCGCTTGGTAGGTGACAGGAGATGGCAGAGGGAACAGTGGGAGTTCCACTGGGGGAATAAGCACAAGGAAAGCCTCCCTGAGGGACTGAAGCTGATCCGGGCTTGCTCCAGGGTGAGTGGAAGTTTATCAAGAGTGGCCCTGGGTAATAAGGGCACAGCTGACGGAGGAAGCAAAGGGGGTGAAAGCTTGCAACCAGAGATGGGGCTGTTCTTGGGGACACTGAATATTTGTTCATAGACAGATATTTGAGCAATAACCTCAGATATACAGTTGATACCACCCTTTTATGGCAGAAAGTGTAGAGGAATTAAAAAGCCTCTTGATGAAAGTGAAAGAGGAGAGTGAAAAAGTTGACTTAAAGCTCAACCTTCAGAAAATGAAGATCATGGCATCTGGTTCCATCACTTCATGGGAAATAGATGGAGAAACTGGAAACAGTGTCAGACTTTATTTTGGGGGGCTCCAAAATCACTGCAGATGATGATTGCAGCCAGAAAATTAAGACTCTTATTCCTTGGAAGGAAAGTTATGACCAATCTAGATAGCATACTAAAAAGCAGAGACATTACTTTGCCAAAAAAGGTCCGTCTAGTCAAGGCTATGGTTTTTCCAGTGGTCATGTATGGATGTGAGAGTTGGACTGTGAAGAAAGCTGAATGCCAAAGAATTGATGCGTTTGAACTGTGGTGTTGGAGAAGACTCTTGAGAGTCCCTTGGACTGCAAGGAAATCCAACCAGTCCATTCTAAAGGAGATCAGCCCAGGGATTTCTTTGGAAGGAATGACGCTAAAGCTGAAACTCCAGTACTTTGGCCACCTCATGTGAAGAGTTGACTCATTGGAAAAGACTCGGATGCTGGGACGGATTGGGGGCAGGAGGAGAAGGGGATGACAGAGGATGAGATGGCTGGATGGCATCACTGACTTAATGGACATGAGTTTGAGTGAACTCCAGGAGTTGGTGATGGACGGGGAGGCCTGGTGTGCTGCAGTCCATGGGGTTGCAGAGTTGGACAGGACTGAGTGGCTGAACTGAACAGAACTGGGCACTGCACAGTGATGACTGTCAGAGACAGGTAAGATTTGATCAGAGCAGGAATGCTGCAAGAAAGAGAACAGGAGAGTCGTAAGGTAGAGAGACATGGATATTAGAAGGTGGATGGAACTGCATTCAAGACCCATGTGGACAAGTGACAAGTTATGTGGCCAGCGCATTCCAGGGCTAGATTCTCCCCTTTCTGTGTCTCAAGCTGCTGCTCACACATTTTATTTGGGCAGTAGAGCCCATCTTTGTTGCTAACGTTCCTGGATGAAGGTTACCAGGGCCCAGGAAGGGTCATAGGGAAAGAGGCAGCCTTCCTGCCTCTCCATTTTCTGTGTTGAACCTTTTGGAGAGGAAGGACCCATGCTGCTGTCAACCAGCCTCTCAGAGACTCCCTGAAGCTCCACCCTGGAGACAGGACATGCTGAGCTTCCCACCAGACACAGGCTGTCTCTCTGACTAAGGCGCCACTGGGAAAATTCCACTTCCTTCCTGGGGATGGTGCATATCTAGGGTCACAGTGATGCGAAGTCACTGAGAAGGTGCAGACCCACTTGGCACTGGTATTTCCCAAGGGGTGAGCCTGGGCAGAGTATCTTCTCATGGGGGTTCTCCTGGGGTAGGGAGGGGAGGAGGCTGGGTGCCCACCTGGGCTGTGTCGGGAGGCAGGGCCGTTAGAGCACAATCTTCAGTATTCAGGGCCGCCTTGCCATGGCTCTGTGCACTGGGCGATCAGCTGGGGGAGAAGTGAGCAGAGTGAGAGAGCTGAGAAACCATTCGGGCGAGTGGGTTGGGAGGGCCGGGAACCCGGGAAGAGCCTCGTCCTAAGTCGTGTCCCAGACCTTGGATTTCCCTGTGCATGTGATCAGGGGACACCCAAGAGTGTTGGGTGGTCAGTGACAAGGCCAGTTTGCACTTTAGAAAGGTTCCCTCTGGGGACAGTTGAGGAGGTGACTGGCTAGAAGAGGGGCAGAGATGATGTGACTGTCTCAGAGGTGATAAGGTTGGGACCGAGTGGAATCCAAGTGTCCCCAAGTAGGACAAGCAAGTGGATGTTGGTTCTGTCATGAGATGGATAATTTGGAAATTCCCCAGGCTTGCTAGGGAAAGATCAGGAGTTGGGTTTTGAAGATGTTGGGTGTGGAGAGCCAGGTCAGCCTCTGGAAACTCAGGTCTGATGCTCTGGAGGCCTGTGGCAGGGAAGATGACAGAGTGCGTGAGTTGTGGGTGGCGGGGCAGTGACACCCCAGACATGGGAAGAGCGACACAAGGGAGAGGACAGAATCTGGGCAGATCCCAGCTTCTAACAAGCAGGCAGAGGCAAGTGTTCCCCGGAGGTGACTGGCAAGAGGCAGCCCACAGGGCGGAGGGGGAGCAAGGGTGCAACCACCTTTGAGAAGAGTTTGTTCCTTTCCATGGCAAAATGGAAGCTTGGAGAGTTAGATGATTCCCTCTGGTCACCAGCTTTTCCGTGGAAGAGAAGGGAGGCCTTAGGGACAGATCCATCAACAAACCCCTCCATTTAGATTCATCAGGCATGCTTGCAAGAGCCGTGTTTACAAGAGTGATGGATTTGCTCTTTTTCACACCATATTACTATGTATTTTTCCATTAGAAAAAATATAAACACAATGCAGAAAAGTTGGACAATAAAAGAAAGGGAAAATTATCAACCATAATCCTTTTCTTTTAAACCAGTTGCTGTTCGTATTTTGGTATGACTTTTGTGATGGTGTTTCTTTTTTCTGATTTATAGTCCAAATTTCTAAACCTAGTATTGTAACCAGTGGTCCAGATTTTGCACAGTCTCCATAATCATCCTTCTTTAATGGTCACATAACAATCCATCCTGTGAATGTGCCACTTAAATGAACATTATTCCAATTTTGAACACTTAGATTATTTTCCTTTTTGTCACGGCTGTTTTGTGTAATATTACTGCACTGTACTGAACACTTCTCTGAATTAAAGATTATTTCCTCATGAAAGTTTCACAGTCACTATTTTTATTGTTCTTAATACATTTTGCCAAATTGCTTCATGAGAGGGCTGTACAAGTCATTATCCAGCAAATATGTGACTGAAGATGTTTATTTTTTAATTCTGGATTTCTTCATGGGAATCACTCAGCTCAGTGAGATGGGAGTCAGAGGAAAGAATGCCACTTCTGGGCTGCAAAGTGGCTTCAGGGCAACATTTAAAGCAAGTTGGTTTTGAGACAAGCCCAACTTGATCTTTCAGCCCAAACTTCACTGATGTGTGGCAGAATTTGCAAAGGTATAGGAGAGGCTGAAAGGGGGGCCTGGGTAGGATTGGGGGCTGGGTGAATGGGAGGAAGCAAGTGTAGGAAGAAATCCCAATGGTGTGTAACCAACAAGAAGGCGCGAGAGGGTGAGATAGGCAGGAAGCAGACACGTGGGACCCCTCAAAGTCACCTTTGCCCATTTTTAAACTCCTCAGAGGATGCACCACTGGAAACTGGACCCTTTGTATTCTTGGGGGACTCTATGAGACTAGCTGAGGATCCCGCCACATCCTCTCGGGAGCCATGAATTCTGAGGGCACCTCTCACACTCTGCCTAGTGGTAGGTAGAGAGTGGACCCTGCCAGCCCCGTGCATAGCTCTTGGGAGGGCTGAGCCTGGCCACTGCTAATGAGCTCCATGCTAGCATCTTAGATATCAGGGCTGTGTGCACATGGCCAGCTGACGGGGGCTGAATGCCACTCCTCTGTGTGCATGTTTTCTTTTCTTGGCCTCTTAGAGACCCTTGGAAAGATAATAATAATAGAAGAGAGTTAAAGTGATGGGAAGGGGTTGTACCCAGGTTTCAGTTGAGATGCTGTATCAGCAAGACCTAAATCCTGCATCTCCTGGGAGAGAATGGGTGGTGACTTTTCGGTCCTGCCACCTTCCCTGATCCACCAAGCAGGTATTAGTGGGTGGGAATTGCTTTCAGGTCCAACTTGCCTTCTGTGTGTTTTTAAATCCCCAAAGGTTCAGAGAAGGCCCCTGCATTCCCAGTGGAGTGAAGGAAAAAGAACCACACAATTGCCACTTCCTTGAGAAGCCTTAAGACAACAAAGCGCTCATTAATAGAAGAAATATACCGAGGCAGACACCTTTATTATTGTTTAGTCTTTTGACAGGGCTGGAATGAAAAGAGTTATGTGATGGAGGTGGTGGGGGGCAGCCCTCCCTCCGTTTAACTTGCTGTGTGCTACAATCAGGTGTAATTGTGTAATTACCTGTAAGTGTAATCACAGAGGAGACAAATGGCATTTGAAGCTGCGGTCTTAAAGAGGTGAGTTAATTTCCGACTTTGACCAGAACTATGTTAATTAGCCTCATGCTCCGTCTTTCTCTGAATGCAGGTTTCTTGCACTGAGTGGGCCTGCCTCTCCTGCCCCTTTGAGTAATGAAAGGACATCGCGTGCCAGCCGAATCGGGGCCGCTGTATTAATAAGGCTACCTTCTTGTCCATTTATCATCAATTAAAGGTGCGCTAGTTTGTAAAGTAACCCCACCTTCGGCCCGGCCGCCCAGAACTGCTCCTCATTTATTTTCTGCCTGGTTTCGGTTGGAGTTAGACCCACCTTGCAGCTCAGAGGTGACAGCTAGGATGAAAAAGTACACTAATTGAGACATCTCGAGGGAGAAATATAAGAAAACTGAAACGGTAATTAGAATGAGAGGATTTCAAGCTGGGTGAGGAAAATCGAATAGAAGTGCATATCAGGGGCTGTTACAAATGGGGATGGGAGTACTTGGAGGGGGGAAAGAGAGAGGTGGAGCTCAGAATCCAGCATAGTCTTTTAACACTCCAGGGAGAGAGGGGGGAGTAAAGAAATGTCCTGGGTCAGGGGCAGAGGCGTTTAGGAAGGGCTCCCTGCATGCAGGCTGGAAGACAAAGCAAGTAGGAAAACCCACCAGCACCTCCCCAGGTTTTACATGGACACTGCCATTCTGGGCAGAGGGAAACGCTGCATCTCTGGTAGGGAACGTGGCTCTGAAATTAAAATACGATTTCATGTGCTCCCAACCGTGTGGGCAATAGTGGTGAAAGCAGCTTCAGGGGCATTTTCTGTGATTTGGAAGTGAGAGGGTTCCTAGGCTTCTGTCTTGGGCATCTGCACTTAGATGCCCTTAAAGTTGGGAGGTCTGCATAGGATTTGGAGGATGCAACGACGAGGCCAAAGAGTAGCAAAGACAGACATTTCCCTCCATGTCACGTCTTGCAAAAGTTGAGTGGGGACACATTTTTTTGGCTCAGAGATTTGGATTCCAATTGATCATTTTCTTCCTGAAATATTAATTCCCAGAAAGTGAAAGTGAAACTCGCTCAGTCGTGTCCGACTCTTTGCAACCCCATGGACTATAGCCTGTCAGGCTCCTCTGTCCATGGAATTCTCCATGCAAGAATACTGGAGTGGGTAGCCTTTCCCTTCTCCAGGGGATCTTCCCAACCCAGGAATCGAACCCAGGTCTCATGCACTGAAGGTGGATTCTTTACCGTCTGAGCCACCAGGGAAGCCAGATGCAAATGGGCCATCTTAAGAAATGATCCTCTAGGTGTGAAGATAGTTTTGAGTGGCTGGTTCCAATGTTAGCCTAATAGATTAGAAATCTCCAATCAATGCCTGCTGCTAAGTCGTTTCAGTCATGTCTGACCCTCTACGACCCCATAGACGGCAGCCCCACCGTCCCTGGGATTCTCCAGGCAAGAACACTGGAGTGGGTTGCCATTTCCATCTCCAATGCATGAAAGTGAAAAGTGAAAGTGAAGTCGCTCAGTTGTATCTGACTCAGCAACCCCATGGACTGCAGCCCACCAGGCTCCTCCATCCATGGGATTTTCCAGGCAAGAGTACTGGAGTGGGGTGCCATTGCCTTCTCCTACCAGATGCATAAGCTCAGAGAACACAGCAGGGGGAATTTGGCCCAGCGTTCTCATCTAGCCGATAAAGTCTTGAAGCCCAGGATGGAGTTCCATGGAAATGCGTGGACCGCCTCTCCCCCAGCTCCCACCCCAGGCTGGAAAAGAGAAACTATCTCACGGCCCAGCCCACACTGGGAACCTTGTCGAGTGTCTTGAAAACTCAGGTTGGACATTTTCAGCAACAGGAGCCTCAGGAGGCGTTGTTCATCATCGCATACCTGCACTTCTCTCTGCCGAGTGAATGACCTGCATTGTCATATGTGTGCTTCAGATGGGAGAGAAAAGTGGCTGTGACTTTCCTACCTTGTGTCCAGCCTATGTGGGCTTTGCTCCTTTACCATTCTTGGGAGAGCATAACTCCCCAGTTTCACCATCATCTTGGTGTAACTCCCAACCTAAACACTGATGTGTGACCTGAGTGGCACAGAAAGGGTCTATCACCTCTTTTATCACAGAACACATATCCCTTTTAATGCATTCTAAGAACATCTTGATTTCTTTGCCAGGTATATCACACTAAACATCATTATCAGTTTCTTTCTTTCCTTCGCTGCGCCGAGTCTTAGCTGTGGCATGTCCAATCTTTGATCTTTGTTGCAGCATGAAGGATCTTTAGTCTATCCACTTTAAGTTGAGTCCTGGGATGTGCTGGGAACTGGGAACAGTGAGATGAGCAAGACAAACATGCCCCCTCCTGCACAGAGTTTGCAGTGAGGTTAGGAAGACCAGGTGGGTGCAGGAACTGGTCATGTGGGTTAAGAGAGGTCTGGGCAATGATGGGATTACGGGGCATGGGCTTGGATCAGGGTCAGTGGAGGTGGACACCCCCTGAGGAACAGATGTTCCAGCTGAGACCTGGAGGCAGTGCAGGGCTGCCTCTCGGGTGAAGAGGGGAGGTAATGAGGTGTGGCAGGTGTTCCTGGAGGGGACAGCATGTGCAAAGGCCCAGAGGTGATGAAGGGTGGGTTGTGCGACATGAATCGTCCTGGGCAAAAGTGACTGGACCAAAAGGAGAGGGAGCTAGGATGAGGGCGAGTCCAGAGCCAGCTTGGCCCCGGGAGGGCCTGGAGTTCAGGCAAGGGTTCTGCCACCTGCCAAGGCTGGGGAGACCCTTGTAAACAGGAAGACACATGATTAAACCTTCAGTTCACTTACATGAGAAATCCTTGAGCCTTTTTCATATGTCCTCCTGGAAGAGCCCATTCCTTCCCCCATTTCCCTCCTTAGGAAAAGTGTTTTTCTCCTTAGAATTGTGTCCTGGTTTTTTATATTCCCATGAAGAACTTCATATTCATCCATATTTTAGACTCTATGCAGTCATGAACATCTGTATGGACATTTACTTTTGGATTTTGGTTCTGTTCCCTTCATATATTTCCTCTCTCTCCCAGTTCGGTTCAATTTTGCTATGCAAAATTTCCTCTGGCTGATTCAAGTCGATGAGGATTTTGAAGCAGGTAGAGCCCTGTGACAGTGTGCAGTCTTCTGGACTGATGTAGATGCATTCATGGGCACAAGCTGGGTCCCCACTGAAACATCCCTTGAATTCGCCCGACGCCTTCCGCTTTCCGTCATCTGTGAGGGTGCAGGGGGAGCGAGGGCCACTGGGCACAGAGCCCCCAGGGCCACCACCACAGTGTGGGGGGTCTCACCTGCAACTACTGAGCCCCCCTCACAGACCTTTTCCTGAGGGGCTTATGAGAAAGGTTAATTCCCATAAGCCCTGTCTTAATCTTGGCTGCGAAACAAGGGCCAGGTGACAGCCCCGTGGTCACCATCAGGAAAGTGAAGGGACCCTTCACCGGGAGTGACTCTGAAACCTACAAAACATCCAGAGGCCAGAGTTTGAGTTCCTTTCCAAACATTTTTAGAAGAGATTGTTAAACACACTGACTCAGTTGTCGGATGACCCAAATGTTTATTTTTGTTTGTGCCTGAGGCAATTTATTGTTGATGTTGCTAAGTCGATCTGACTCTTTGTGACTCCATGGACTGCAGCATGCCAGGCTTCCCTGTCCTTCACTATCTCTTGGAGCTTGTTCAGCTCATGCCTGCTGAGTCAGTGATGCCATCCAACAAACTCATCCTCTGTTGCCCTCTCCTCCTCCTGCCTTCAAACTGTCCTTGAGAAACAATTTGGGGCTGTCTAATTATTATTCCACCCAGCAAGTACTGTGGCCCTGAGTGCCGAGTGGGCTGGTTCTGCCGTTGCCCCTGGGTCCCAGTCGAGTTCCCGTCCCCACTGGGCCTCCAGGACTGTCCCGGTGGCGCTGAGAACTCTGGCTTTTTGTCCGCCTGGTGGATATGTCTGCTAGGCTGCTTTGGGCCTTGTGTTGCCACCCCTTCCTCTGCAGCTCTGAGTTCGCATGAACGCTGCTTTCTTGGTGTTTTCTGCGCCCAGATTAGGGGCTCCTTAGTCCCTCCACCCACAGTCATACAGCAGTTGTCCTCAGACACAGGATGTCAGAAGATATTCCTTAAACATGTGGTATCTTGCTTCCCTCAGTGTGTACTTCCTGCCAGTACCTGTTGATTGCTCATCGTGTCTGACTCTGTGTGACCCCATGAACTGTAGCCCGCCAGGCTCCCCAGTCCATGGGATTCTCCAGGCAAGAGTACTGGGGTGGTTTTCCATGCCCTTCTCCAGGGGATCTTCCTGACCCAGGGACTGAACCTGGGTGTCTTGCATTGCAGGCACGTTCTTTACCATCTGAGCCACCAGGGAAGACTAATACCTGTCCTGGCTCCTGTCATCAGCTTGAAGGGCTCACTCTGGGGGCTCTGCTA
Organism: Madoqua kirkii; assembly: GCA_006408675.1. Lineage (NCBI taxonomy): Eukaryota > Metazoa > Chordata > Mammalia > Artiodactyla > Bovidae > Madoqua > Madoqua kirkii. The sequence goes on from SJYC01063531.1 coordinate 123,086, forward strand.
GAGCGCCAGGAGGCCTTTTGCCTAGACTGAGTCCCGGCTCCCTCCCAGGACACGCACGCTCCCCTTGGCAAGTCTGGCCAAAGCAGCTGTACTGTCGTGATGCCACGGCTCCAGTCACCTCCCTCCACTGACTTTTCGTACTTTGTCCTGGTGGCATCAGAAGATGGCTCTTTTACCCTTTTGTGCTTGCTTCAAGTGCACAACCCTTTCTGAATTGCAACTGCCAATTAGCGTGCCTTCCTGTTAATAATCACAGTAATGGCACAACGGATGTCACGGATGAGGCAGCAACAGTTATCAAGGCAGCATATTTGAGTGAGAATGGGTTATTTTATAAAGCCACAAAGACAGGACTTTATGAGGTTGAAAATTCAAAGCAAGCACCACTTGGATGGCATGGCATTGAATTAGCTAATTACAGTGTTTTATATCTGTGTTTGATCATTATTAAAAAAAAAAGTTTCTCCCTTCTCCCCAACACACACACAAAAGCAGACAAAATCCTATCAAACAAGTTTCTCTTTGAATTTAAAATTACTCTTGGGGCTGGGAGGTTTCTGAATCACAAATGAAAATTTGGACATCAAAGAGATTTTCCTCCTTCTTCTAAGGGAAGAAGAGCTTTTTGTTACCAACTATATAAGAAGAGGGAAAAAAAGATACAGATTTGAAAGTAAATTTTCATCAAGGTAATGAGAGAGTGGAGAACACACAATTCTTATGTGTAGACAAATTTGAATGTTGCTTTAATGGGATAAAATGTGGCCGGAAGATAGAGACTGAGGCGAGAACAGCATTTAACATGTACATTACCATATGCAAAATAGATGGCCAGAGTTGGAGTTCAGCGCTTGAAGCAGGGCACCCAAAGCCCGTGCTCTGGGCAACCCAGAGGGACAGCCTGCGGAGGTGGAGGGGGGTTCAGGGTCCGGGGGTCCACGTGTACCTGTGGCCGATTCATGTTGACGTATGGCAAAAACCAACAATATTGTAAAGTGATTAGAATTGTGTCCTGGCTCTCCCACCTCCAGACGCAGGCTGGTCATGGCACTCGTCAGAATCCACACTCCTAAACCCAACAGAGGGGCTTCTGTGCAAGACAGAGAAGAGTGCTCCTGCCTGGGAGTCACCATACTGCTGTCCTGGGAAACACCTCCTCCAACAGTCACTTGCTGTGCAACTGTGTGTGGGCTTCCCAGGTGGCGTTAGTGGTAAAGAACCCATCTGCTAATGCACGAGATGTGAGAGATGCTGGTTTGATCCCTAGGTTGGGAAGATCCCCTGGAGAAGAAAATGGAAACTCACTCCAATATTCATGCCTGGAAAATCCCATGGACAGGGAAGCTTGGCAGGCTACAGTCCATGGGGTCGCAAAGCATCGGCACGACTGAACTGTCTTAGCACATATATGTGTGTGTGTGTTATGTATTTGTGTGTGTGTGTGTGTATTTCAAAGAAGAGTAAAATGTAAATACTACATTGTTTTTTTTCCTTTTAATTTCTTAATTGGAATTTGTTTTTCACTGGAAAGGGAAGAAAATCATATATATATATATATAAAACAAAAAAACCCATGCAGGACTTACATTTTAATGCTCTTTGAATTTCTGAGGTCGTTTAAAAAGAGAGATGGTATGGGATGGGAGGTGGGAGGGGGGTTCAGGATTGGGAACTCATGTACACCCGTGGCGGATTCATGTCAATGTATGGCAAAACCAATACAGTATTGTAAAGCAAAATAAAGATAAAAATAAAAAATCAAATAAAAAAAGAAAAAATAAAAATATGGTCTGGCTTTTCTCACGAGAATATGTTGCTTACTAAGTTAAATAGACTAGAATAGTTTAGTCAGGCAAAGTTTCCTATTTAGTGATTGATTTTCATTTTCTTAGATTACAGATTAAATTTTACAAGACATCAGCATAGTTTTGGGCAGAAGTCTCCACCAAAGTGGAAGGCTAACAAAGATGTGATAAACGGCTGGAGTGGGCACGTCCCCTGGGCCGGGCTCCACTGCATCGGTGACAGGACACGGGGAGCCCGGGGCAGTCCAGCTTAGGGTCCGCCGGCCTTGACTCTCCATCTCCTTACTAGGAGGGAAGGAGAGGAAGGAGGGAGGGTGGGGAGGAATGATATGGCTTCTGCTTCTCGCCAGCCCCGTTTCCATTTCCTCCCTCTCTTGAGCTTCCTCCTTGTGGCCACAAGGGGGCAGGTGGGGCTGGAGGAGGACTACGCTCGCCAGTTTTCAGGTAGAGATGCTCCCTGAATAATGCAGGTCTGCGCCACAGACTTCCAACCGCTTCGAGCCTAGGGGCCAGGAAGCCGTTTACCTTTAGTGGATGTGCTGCTGGTGCTGCTGCTAAGTCGCTTCAGTCGTCTCTGACTCTGTGCGACCCCATAGACGGCAGCCCACCAGGCTCCGCTGTCCCTGGGATTCTCCAGGCAAGAACACTGGAGGGGGTTGCCATTTCCTTCTCCAATGCATGAAAGTGAAAAGTGAAAGGGAAGTTGCTCAGCGGTGTCCGACTCTTGGCATCCCCATGGACTGCAGTCCACCAGGCCCCTCCGTCCATGGGATTTTCCAGGCAAGAGTCCTGGAGTGGGGTGCCACTGATGCTCCCTGAGGAGGTGAGCTCCAGGTCTGCGCCACAGATTTCGAACTTCTTGGAGCCTAGGGGGCAGAAAGCCACTTAACTTTAGTGTATAGAGCTCCAGCCAAAGAGAATCAGTTGTTCTAGCAGAAAGTCAGTCAGTGAGAAGTGCGTACAGTTCAGCTCAGTTCATCTGCTCAGTTAGTTCCCACTCTTTGCGACCCCATGGACTGCAGCATGCCTGGCTTCCCTGTCCATCACTAACTCCCAGAGTCCATCCAAACTCATGTCCATTGAGTCAGTGATGCCATCCAACCATCTCATCCTCTGTCGTTCCCTTCTCCTCCAGCCTTCAATCTTTCCCAGCATCAGGGTCTTTTCCAATGGGTCGGTTCTTTGCATTACGTGGCCAAAGTGCTGGAGTTTCAGCCTCAGCATCAGTCCTTACAATGAATATTCAGAAGTGATTTCCTTTAGGATTGACTGGTTGGCTCTCCCTGCAGTCCAAGGGACTCTCAAGAATCTTCTCCAACACTGCAGTTCAAAAGCATCAATTCTTCGGTGTTCAGCTTTCTTTATGGTCCAACTCTCACACACAGGCACTCTTTACTACTTCCTTTACTACTGATGGCAAAGGGTATTTTTCTTTTCTATAAGGAAAAGAACATAATGAGTTACAAATTTCCTTCCTGTTATATATTTTGAACTGGATCTGAGATTGAGTTTTGCTGTTGCTATCTTTTATTTAAATTAATTTTTATTGGAACATAGTTGATATGCAATGTGTTAGTTTCTGCTGTACAGCAAAGTGAATCAGTTATATATACACATATATCCTCTTTTGTTAGATTCTATTCCCATGTAGGTTATTGCAGAATATTGAATAAAGTTCCCTGTGCTGTGTAGCATGTTCTTACTAGTTATCTGCTTTCTATTTAGTGCTGTATTGATGTCAGTCCCAGTCTCCCGGTTTATCCCTCCTTCCCATTCACCCTTGGTAACCCTAAGTTTGTTTTCTACATCTGTAACTCTATTTCTGTTTTGTAAATAGGTTCATTTATACCATTATTTTTCAGATTGCACATATGAGTGATATCCTATGATATTTGTCTTTCTCCATCTGACTTACTTCATTCTGTGTGGCAGTGTCTAGGCCTATCTGTGTCACTGCAAATGGCATTATTTTATTCTTTTTTTTTTTTTTTTTACTGCTAAATAGTATTGTATATATGCACCGCATCTTCTTTGTCCATTTCTCTATCAGTGAACTTTTAGGTTGCTTCCATGTCCTGGCTACTGTATATTGTGATATGAACACTGGGGCACATGTCTCCTTATAAATTATGGTTTTCTCCAGATATATGTTTAAGGGTGGGATTGCTGGGTCATATGGTAGCTTCATTTTTAGTTTTTAAAGGAAACTCCACACTGTTCTCCATAGTGGCTGTATCATTTTACACTCCCACCAACAGTATATGAAGTTTCCCTCTTCTCCACACTCTCCAGCATTTATCATTTGTAGATTTTTTGATGATGGCCATTCTGACTGGTGTGAGGTGATACCTCACTGTAGTTTTGATTTGCATTTTTCTACTAATTAGTGATGCTGAACTTTTTTTGAAGTGCCTCTCGACCATCAATCTGTCTTCTTGGGAGAAAGGGCTATTTAGATCTTTTGTTCATTTTTTGACTGGGTTGTTTCTTTTTTTGATATTGAGCTTCGTGAACTGTTTGTACATTTTGCAGATTTATCCCTTGTTGGTTGCTTCATTTGCAAATATTTTATCCCATTCTGTGGGTTTTCTTTTCAATGTTGTTGTCTTTAGTGCAGCTAAGGCTTCAAATTTTGGTAGCAGTAGGTTGCTCTTACTTTGTGTTTAGAGTTTCGTTTGAGCAGCGTTGAACATATTTTCTCTGTCTTCCTGCTTCTGAATTAGCTGCAAGTTATCTCTGCATGCCTGAAGCGTGGTGGGAGGGTGAGAGGCGGTCTCCTACACTTTTCTTTGTATTCTATAATGTGCTGGAGCAGTCTCACGCAGGTTCGTGAAAGCCAGCTGTGCACTCTCCAACTCGGTGTTCAGTGATGTCGTAGGTCATAGTTTGAAATAAGACATGGTGTTCATGCTTGCATCATGGAAACTGGCCAAATTTCGGACAAATCTGCAAGCAAATTTCTTGTAAAACTTCAAGTCTAGACTTTCTATCCTAGAAAACTTGTACTTAAACTTTTACCAACACACTATCTCTTGCATTTAGTCGTGAGTGGGCCAGTATGATGATCCTTCCTCAGTGGTAAAAACCAAACCAAACCAACAACCCCTCCACACCCCCCCCCAAAAAAAAACCAGACTGAAAAATAAAACCTTCCACTTAGGGCTTCCCAGGTAGCACTGCAGTAAAAGAATCTGTCTGCTAATGCAGGAGACACAAGAGACCTGGTTTGATCCCTGGGTTGGGAAGATGTTCTGGAGAAGGAAATGGTTCCAGTGTTCTTGCCTGGAAAATTCCATGGACAGAAGACCCTGGTGGGCTACAGTCCATGGGGTCGCAGGTCAGGCGTGATTGAGCGTGTAGTCCTTTCTATCAGTGTAAGGTCCTAACCATAATACTGTTTCTTGCCCTTCCTAGGGTAGAGGGCTTGACTCTACCATTCCTCCAGCAGCAAGGGAATTTTGCCTGTGCTTTGGAAAGAGTTTTCTATCTTTTCTCCCAAAGCACAAAATCTTGCTTCTATTTATCTCCCAGAACTATGAATCTTGGTCTGTGCCCTTGTGAGTCAAGGGCCTTATGCCCCTTTCCCAGTGGCTGAGGTTTTTGATTCACAGGAGGGGAAGATGTGAGAATGAAGATGAGGCTTCCTACCTGTCTTCTTGCTTCCATCGATCACCTCCTGATGCCTGTGCCCCTGCGTGCTCCGGAGGGAGTTTTTCCCCAGGTCTCCTGTCCAACACCCAATCTTTCTCATCAGAAGCTGGTGGAGAAGAGGTGTGAGCACCTGCAAAGTTCCTTTACGGCTGAAGCCCAGCCATTTCACAGTGACCTACTTGTCCATACTTACCTTTAAGAGTTCATTAAAATTTATCCAGTTTCCTTCCTTCAGGCTTGTGTGGTGCCCACTTCTTTTCTCCAGGTACTATCAAATATGAACAGTTCACATGTCTCATGTTCCCTTGGAAGGAACAGTCACTCATGAAAAATGGATCACTTGGTTGCCTAGTGACCACAGCTTAACGATGGGTTCAAGAAATAAGTTATGTTTTTGTAGATTATTCAAATTTCCCTTGTTATTAATATGGGAGTAATATTCTTTGCAGTTTTCTAAGCCCTAACAGATATCCTTAAACTTGTTTATTTTTCAAAAATATTTACAGTTTTAAGGCATAATTTATGTACAATAAAATGCATATATTTAAAAAATATGATTGGACAAGTTTGACATATGTGAAATAATCCACATAATGACCATATTAGTGAAGTTTCCTTGAGTCCTCTGTTAAAGTATCTCTCCCTACCCTCACCTTAACCCCGTACCCTAGCAATAACTGATCTATTTTCTGATCTTAAACAATTTTTGGTGAAAAAAACAGATTGCAGACTTTACATTTTAGGGTCACAGTTGACCAGTTATAGCTAAACAGAGACAAGTTGTAACATGGTCCTGTTGCTCTTGACTAATAAATACTTCACAGTATATATGATTCGTCATGAGTTCGATATGATTTTGGGTGACCTGAATATAGTTCTACTTTACTCAGTGAGATGAGTCTTCTGTCCAGGGGCTTGGATATTAGGTTATGTTACATCGCTCTAAACATTTCAAAATACTTCCTGTCAATTTCTAGAATTATCGTAATAAACAGTTTATGGATTACTTTGTCAATAGATTATACATTGAGTAGCACTGCTGTAGAATTTCAAGTCTGTATTTTGCTGATTTCATTTTTGTAATTTCATTTTTTAACATCTTCTACTGTAGCCAGTCCCCACACCCCCGCCAAACTGATAATCCTAGAGGCTTGATTTGATTCATATTTGTTCTTCAAAAGTATTTTTCCAGTGGTGATGTGTATTTCCATCAGGGCTTATAGAATGACTGGTTGTCTCTCTTTCTGTGATTTTATCAGGTCACTAATGATTGCTACTTAGATCTATTAGTTCATCAGAAGTTGAAAAATTATGTCCTTATAATTTTATTGTTAAAATTTTTTTAGCAGGTTGAGTACCTCTGTAAAAGGGTACTTCTCCTTATCAATCATTTCCATATATTCATTTGGAAAGTTGGATAAACACCTGATTCTTTCCTTTTATTTCCTAAGTTTGAAAACAATGATTTAATGAAGAAACATCCCCCAAAGATGGCCAGTAAGTTTTAAAGAAAGAATTATTACTATGAACTCATATTAATGTATTTGATAGGTTATAATTCATTGCACCTATTCTTATTCTCACATTGTACCTCCTTTGACTAGTAGAAGGTCCTTAAGCTGGCTTCTGAATCCTTTGACAGAATTCTATTGGTAGTTCAGTGTTATTTTTTTTTT
>SJYC01063532.1:0-30621 GCA_006408675.1 Madoqua kirkii
CATAGACGGCAGCCCACCAGGCTCCGCTGTCCCTGGGATTCTCCAGGCAAGAACACTGGAGGGGGTTGCCATTTCCTTCTCCAACGCATGAAAGTGAAACGTGAAAGGGAAGTTGCTCAGCGGTGTCCGACTCTTGTCATCCCCATGGACTGCAGTCCACCAGGCCCCTCCGTCCATGGGATTTTCCAGGCAAGAGTCCTGGAGTGGGGTGCCACTGATGCTCCCTGAGGAGGTGAGCTCCAGGTCTGCGCCACAGATTTCGAACTTCTTGGAGCCTAGGGGGCAGAAAGCCACTTAACTTTAGTGTATAGAGCTCCAGCCAAAGAGAATCAGTTGTTCTAGGAGAAAGTCAGTCAGTGAGAAGTGCGTACAGTTCAGCTCAGTTCATCTGCTCAGTTAGTTCCCACTCTTTGCGACCCCATGGACTGCAGCATGCCTGGCTTCCCTGTCCATCACTAACTCCCAGAGTCCATCCAAACTCATGTCCATTGAGTCAGTGATGCCATCCAACCATCTCATCCTCTGTCGTTCCCTTCTCCTCCAGCCTTCAATCTTTCCCAGCATCAGGGTCTTTTCCAATGGGTCGGTTCTTTGCATTACGTGGCCAAAGTGCTGGAGTTTCAGCCTCAGCATCAGTCCTTACAATGAATATTCAGAAGTGATTTCCTTTAGGATTGACTGGTTGGCTCTCCCTGCAGTCCAAGGGACTCTCAAGAATCTTCTCCAACACTGCAGTTCAAAAGCATCAATTCTTCGGTGTTCAGCTTTCTTTATGGTCCAACTCTCACACACAGGCACTCTTTACTACTTCCTTTACTACTGATGGCAAAGGGTATTTTTCTTTTCTATAAGGAAAAGAACATAATGAGTTACAAATTTCCTTCCTGTTATATATTTTGAACTGGATCTGAGATTGAGTTTTGCTGTTGCTATCTTTTATTTAAATTAATTTTTATTGGAACATAGTTGATATGCAATGTGTTAGTTTCTGCTGTACAGCAAAGTGAATCAGTTATATATACACATATATCCTCTTTTGTTAGATTCTATTCCCATGTAGGTTATTGCAGAATATTGAATAAAGTTCCCTGTGCTGTGTAGCATGTTCTTACTAGTTATCTGCTTTCTATTTAGTGCTGTATTGATGTCAGTCCCAGTCTCCCGGTTTATCCCTCCTTCCCATTCACCCTTGGTAACCCTAAGTTTGTTTTCTACATCTGTAACTCTATTTCTGTTTTGTAAATAGGTTCATTTATACCATTATTTTTCAGATTGCACATATGAGTGATATCCTATGATATTTGTCTTTCTCCATCTGACTTACTTCATTCTGTGTGGCAGTGTCTAGGCCTATCTGTGTCACTGCAAATGGCATTATTTTATTCTTTTTTTTTTTTTTTTTACTGCTAAATAGTATTGTATATATGCACCGCATCTTCTTTGTCCATTTCTCTATCAGTGAACTTTTAGGTTGCTTCCATGTCCTGGCTACTGTATATTGTGATATGAACACTGGGGCACATGTCTCCTTATAAATTATGGTTTTCTCCAGATATATGTTTAAGGGTGGGATTGCTGGGTCATATGGTAGCTTCATTTTTAGTTTTTAAAGGAAACTCCACACTGTTCTCCATAGTGGCTGTATCATTTTACACTCCCACCAACAGTATATGAAGTTTCCCTCTTCTCCACACTCTCCAGCATTTATCATTTGTAGATTTTTTGATGATGGCCATTCTGACTGGTGTGAGGTGATACCTCACTGTAGTTTTGATTTGCATTTTTCTACTAATTAGTGATGCTGAACTTTTTTTGAAGTGCCTCTCGACCATCAATCTGTCTTCTTGGGAGAAAGGGCTATTTAGATCTTTTGTTCATTTTTTGACTGGGTTGTTTCTTTTTTTGATATTGAGCTTCGTGAACTGTTTGTACATTTTGCAGATTTATCCCTTGTTGGTTGCTTCATTTGCAAATATTTTATCCCATTCTGTGGGTTTTCTTTTCAATGTTGTTGTCTTTAGTGCAGCTAAGGCTTCAAATTTTGGTAGCAGTAGGTTGCTCTTACTTTGTGTTTAGAGTTTCGTTTGAGCAGCGTTGAACATATTTTCTCTGTCTTCCTGCTTCTGAATTAGCTGCAAGTTATCTCTGCATGCCTGAAGCGTGGTGGGAGGGTGAGAGGCGGTCTCCTACACTTTTCTTTGTATTCTATAATGTGCTGGAGCAGTCTCACGCAGGTTCGTGAAAGCCAGCTGTGCACTCTCCAACTCGGTGTTCAGTGATGTCGTAGGTCATAGTTTGAAATAAGACATGGTGTTCATGCTTGCATCATGGAAACTGGCCAAATTTCGGACAAATCTGCAAGCAAATTTCTTGTAAAACTTCAAGTCTAGACTTTCTATCCTAGAAAACTTGTACTTAAACTTTTACCAACACACTATCTCTTGCATTTAGTCGTGAGTGGGCCAGTATGATGATCCTTCCTCAGTGGTAAAAACCAAACCAAACCAACAACCCCTCCACACCCCCCCCCAAAAAAAAACCAGACTGAAAAATAAAACCTTCCACTTAGGGCTTCCCAGGTAGCACTGCAGTAAAAGAATCTGTCTGCTAATGCAGGAGACACAAGAGACCTGGTTTGATCCCTGGGTTGGGAAGATGTTCTGGAGAAGGAAATGGTTCCAGTGTTCTTGCCTGGAAAATTCCATGGACAGAAGACCCTGGTGGGCTACAGTCCATGGGGTCGCAGAGTCAGGCGTGATTGAGCGTGTAGTCCTTTCTATCAGTGTAAGGTCCTAACCATAATACTGTTTCTTGCCCTTCCTAGGGTAGAGGGCTTGACTCTACCATTCCTCCAGCAGCAAGGGAATTTTGCCTGTGCTTTGGAAAGAGTTTTCTATCTTTTCTCCCAAAGCACAAAATCTTGCTTCTATTTATCTCCCAGAACTATGAATCTTGGTCTGTGCCCTTGTGAGTCAAGGGCCTTATGCCCCTTTCCCAGTGGCTGAGGTTTTTGATTCACAGGAGGGGAAGATGTGAGAATGAAGATGAGGCTTCCTACCTGTCTTCTTGCTTCCATCGATCACCTCCTGATGCCTGTGCCCCTGCGTGCTCCGGAGGGAGTTTTTCCCCAGGTCTCCTGTCCAACACCCAATCTTTCTCATCAGAAGCTGGTGGAGAAGAGGTGTGAGCACCTGCAAAGTTCCTTTACGGCTGAAGCCCAGCCATTTCACAGTGACCTACTTGTCCATACTTACCTTTAAGAGTTCATTAAAATTTATCCAGTTTCCTTCCTTCAGGCTTGTGTGGTGCCCACTTCTTTTCTCCAGGTACTATCAAATATGAACAGTTCACATGTCTCATGTTCCCTTGGAAGGAACAGTCACTCATGAAAAATGGATCACTTGGTTGCCTAGTGACCACAGCTTAACGATGGGTTCAAGAAATAAGTTATGTTTTTGTAGATTATTCAAATTTCCCTTGTTATTAATATGGGAGTAATATTCTTTGCAGTTTTCTAAGCCCTAACAGATATCCTTAAACTTGTTTATTTTTCAAAAATATTTACAGTTTTAAGGCATAATTTATGTACAATAAAATGCATATATTTAAAAAATATGATTGGACAAGTTTGACATATGTGAAATAATCCACATAATGACCATATTAGTGAAGTTTCCTTGAGTCCTCTGTTAAAGTATCTCTCCCTACCCTCACCTTAACCCCGTACCCTAGCAATAACTGATCTATTTTCTGATCTTAAACAATTTTTTGGTGAAAAAAACAGATTGCAGACTTTACATTTTAGGGTCACAGTTGACCAGTTATAGCTAAACAGAGACAAGTTGTAACATGGTCCTGTTGCTCTTGACTAATAAATACTTCACAGTATATATGATTCGTCATGAGTTCGATATGATTTTGGGTGACCTGAATATAGTTCTACTTTACTCAGTGAGATGAGTCTTCTGTCCAGGGGCTTGGATATTAGGTTATGTTACATCGCTCTAAACATTTCAAAATACTTCCTGTCAATTTCTAGAATTATCGTAATAAACAGTTTATGGATTACTTTGTCAATAGATTATACATTGAGTAGCACTGCTGTAGAATTTCAAGTCTGTATTTTGCTGATTTCATTTTTGTAATTTCATTTTTTAACATCTTCTACTGTAGCCAGTCCCCACACCCCCGCCAAACTGATAATCCTAGAGGCTTGATTTGATTCATATTTGTTCTTCAAAAGTATTTTTCCAGTGGTGATGTGTATTTCCATCAGGGCTTATAGAATGACTGGTTGTCTCTCTTTCTGTGATTTTATCAGGTCACTAATGATTGCTACTTAGATCTATTAGTTCATCAGAAGTTGAAAAATTATGTCCTTATAATTTTATTGTTAAAATTTTTTTAGCAGGTTGAGTACCTCTGTAAAAGGGTACTTCTCCTTATCAATCATTTCCATATATTCATTTGGAAAGTTGGATAAACACCTGATTCTTTCCTTTTATTTCCTAAGTTTGAAAACAATGATTTAATGAAGAAACATCCCCCAAAGATGGCCAGTAAGTTTTAAAGAAAGAATTATTACTATGAACTCATATTAATGTATTTGATAGGTTATAATTCATTGCACCTATTCTTATTCTCACATTGTACCTCCTTTGACTAGTAGAAGGTCCTTAAGCTGGCTTCTGAATCCTTTGACAGAATTCTATTGGTAGTTCAGTGTTATTTTTTTTTTTAACTTTCTGATACAGAAAATTCTAGATTCATTTTGTCTATTTCCTGCTCCAGACTTGGCATTAGGACCCTGGTTTATTTTTTAATGGAAAGTGACATTTAGAGAGCACAATCTGGATGCTAAGCGACCTACATTAGTAATGATTAGGGCTTCTAAAATAATTTTAATGGAAAGTTAATCACTTTCCAACTGACAGACAATGCTCAGTTTTTAACTTCAATTCTTTACACATACCCCTTAGTTGCTGAATGTCTGTTTTCAGATTTGGTGAGATCAGAAGAAATCAGCAAAGTAACACATGGTGTCCATACCAGCGTAGGAATGCTCATAAGTTCCCAGATCATGTTAATCATTTAATGGGTGGGGAGAGGTATGTGGTAGGAACTCAAACCAGTAATCCTAATTCAGACTCTAAACCTGAATCTGGAAACAAGAGGACAAGAATAAATTCTTCTCAATATGAATTAACCACTGCTGAGACTGATAAAATAAGTTTTCTCTTCTTACCTAGTCCTCTGTAGCCAAGTCCCAAGGCTTTTCCAGATTGCATAAGATTTCCTGATCTGAGGAAGCAAAACTAGAATCTGTCACTGACTTAAATAAACATTGCTGTCAAGTAAATTACCATCCATTAACCAGGGAGTCTTGACGTCTCCATGGGCAAAGCGAAAAACTACAAGTCCGTTGACAAGTTTCTGCTGTTCAAAGTGAAGTGCATAAACAGATCATAAAAACAAATTTAAAAAGGAGGCTGTATAAGTAGAATCCCACAGAAGGCTATTTTCTGTTGCTTTTTGGGAATAAGAGAGTGAATGCAGTTGTAGGCAGAGTAGTGATTTGATAATGAAATGTTCACAGGTGGTGTTAGAAAATCACATGACTGCCTATCCCTGTGTATGAGTTTGGCACATTTGCATGAAGAAAGATGTTTCCCTGCCTAAACCATGACAATAAATGAGAAAAATGATATTTATTTTACTGAAATGAAAGTATTATTTCCTCTGCAAAAAACATTGTGAAACCATCGTTAATTGTAATTTAATAAATAAATAACATAACAATGAAAAGAAATAAGGAGTAAACAGTAAAAAATAAAAATTCTGTATCTCCTGTTCAGAGAAATGCAATACATTTTATTTAATGAATGCCTTACATACCTGAATCTGTCGTTCTTAGCAACGCCCTCTTTCAACACACTGGAATTTCCCAGCCCTGGTTCTCATCTCTTTCCACCACACAGTTTTTTTCTCCAGTGATATTATCCAGTTCTCTGGCTTTGAATACCTTCTACATGGTTTTGAATCTTAACGTCATACTCATATCCTTAAGTGAAGTGAAGTGAAGGTATTAGTCTCTCAATTGTATCTGACTCTTTGCAACCCTATGTACTGTAGCCTGCCAGGCTCCTCTGTCCAGGGAATTCTCCAGGCAAGACTACTAGAGTGACTAGCCATTCCCTCTCTAGGTGATCTTCCTGACCCAGGGATTGAATCCAGGGCTCCTGCATTGCAGGCAGATTCTTTGATCTGAGCCACCAGGGAAACCCGCCAGACTAATATAACCATTAGCCTATTCAACATGCTAGATCTTCCCCACTCTAGTTTTCTCTGCAGCAAGAAATTGTACTACCATCAACCTAGTTGTTGGGCCAGAGATCTTGGAGTTATTATTAGCTCTTATTTCTTCTTCAAATTATACAGGACCAGTGAGCAAATCCTGCTATTTCTTATCACCTCTACCCCCACTGTTTTCCAAACGACCACTACTTTAGCCAAGATTTCTACAGTAGTGTCTGAATCCAAGTCATAGCTATTTACCTCGTTGATCATCTGGTGTATTCCAGACACTGTGCATAGCAGGCTCCCCACTCTTGGGGATTCACTTTCAATGGAGGAGACAGACATGGAAACAGGCAACTTCATTATCATGAGGTATGCACTAAAGTCCCTTGGACTGCAAGGAGATCCAACCAGTCCATCCCGAAGGAAATCAGTCCTGAATATTCATTGGAAGGACTGATGCTAAAGCTGAAACTCCAATACTTTGGCCATCTGATGCGAAGAACTGACTCACTGGAAAAGACCCTGATGCTGGGAAAGACTGAAGGCGGGAGAAGGGGATGATAGAGGATGAGATGATTGGATGGCATCACTTACTTAATGGACATGAGTTTGAGCAAACTCCAGGAGTTGGTGATGGACAGGGAAGCCTGGCGTGCTGCAGTCCATGGGGTCTCAAAGAATTGGATACAACTGAATGACTGAACTGAACTGACTGATGCACTTAGGGAAAGTACAGTAAAAGAAAAACGACTAACTGTGGCCATTGCTGAGGAATATTTGAACTTGACCCCAAAGATGGCTTCACTGGTGGCTCAGATGTTAAAGAATCCGCTGGCAAGGAAGGAGACCTGGGTTCGACCTCTGAGCTGGGAAGATAACCCGGAGAAAGGCATGGCAATGCACTCCAGTGTTCTTGCCTGGAGAATCCCATGGACAGAGGAGCCTGGCAGGCTATAGCCCTTGGGCTCTCAAAGAGCTGGATACGACTGAGTGACCAACACTTTCACTTTTACTTTTTACCCCAAAGATGGGTATGAATTTTTGAAGTGTCACTTTTTTTTGGCCAAAATGTTTGTTTGGGTTTTTCTGTACCATCGTAGGAAAAAACCAGAAAAATAATTTTTTTTGCCAATCCAATAGATGAGTGGGAGAGACTTATTCAAAACAGATTTAATGGTAAGTATAAGACTTATATATGGTTGGATGGCATCACTGACTCGATGGACGTGAGTCTGAGTGAACTCCGGGAGTTGGTGATGGACGGGGAGGCCTGGCGTGCTGCGATTCATGGGTTACAAAGAGTCGGAAATGACTGAGCGACTGAACTGAACTGAAGACTTATAGAAGCACATGGTATCTTCAGTAGTACTCCTGGTAGTTGAAAGTTCTCTGGGAAGTTCACATATACAGAAAGTTTTAAGGGAATCTTTCCCAGATTTTCCACTTTCAGATATGTGCTTTCCTGGAAACATTCTGCCTAAGATGTCCATAAATGCAATAACCTTTCTCCACTGTCCAGTAGCCAGACATCTCTCACCCATTCCAGATCTCACTTTTATAAATTGCTCTCTGCTGCTGCTAAGTCGCCTCAGTTGTGTCCAACTCTGTGCGACCCCACAGACAGCAGCCCAGCAGGCTGCCCTATCCCTAGGATTCTCCAGGCAAGAACACTGGAGTGGGTTGCCATTTCCTTCTCCAATGCATAAAAGTGAAAAGTGAAAGTGAAGCCGCTCAGTCGTGTCTGACTCTTTGTGACCCCATGGACTGCCACCCACCAGGCTCCTCCATCCATGGGATTTTCCAGGCAAGAGTACTGGAGTGGGGTGCCATTGCCTTCTCCACTAGGATGTTAAAACCCCCAGGGTGTCAAAAAAAGGGATAAATAGAAATGATCAGGCTATAATAACACACAGTGCTCCTAAGTTGCCCTTGCTTTATACACATTTCTACTGAAGGTGTTAGAAACAGGGTTCGAAAATTTTCAGTTCAGTTCAGTCACTCAGTCATGCCCAACTCTTTGCGATCCCATGAATTGACACACTCCAGGCCTCCCTCCAACATCATAGTTCAAAAACATCAATTCTTTGGCACTCAGCTTTCTTCACAGTCCAACTCTCACACCCATACATGACCACTGGAAAAGCCATAGCCTTGACTAGACGGACCTTTGTTGGCAAAGTAATATCTCTGCTTTTGAATATGCTATCTAGGTTGGTCATAACTTTCCTTCTGAGGAGTAGTTCAGTTCAGTTCAGTTGCTCAGTCATGTCTGACTCTTTGCTACCCCATGAATTGCAGCATGCCAGGCCTCCCTGTCCATCACCAATTCCCAGAGATCACTCAAACTCATGTCCATTGAGTCGGTGATATCATCCAGCCATCTCATCCTCTGTTGTCCCCTTTTCCTTGTGCCCCTAATCCCTCCCAGCATCAGAGTCTTTTCCAGTGAGTCAACTCTTTGCATCAGGTGGTCAAATATTGGAGTTTCAGCTTTAGCATCAGTCCTTCCAAAGAACACCAGGACTGATCTCCTTTAGAATGGACTGGTTGGATCTCCTTGCAGTCCAAGGGACTCTCAAGAGTCCAACACCGTAAGTGTCTTTTAATTCAGGAGTTGTATTAAACAGCAGTGGTATTCTTCTAAAAACAATGTTCTGTTAACTACCAGAATTTTTGCAAGAGTCATTGATGAAAACTAATGTATATTTTCAGGATTACTTTTGGGTTTAATGGCCTTTATTCAATAAGGTAACTAAAAACTATATTTAGGTATATAATTACATAAATATTCCAATGCCAGTTGCTCTTCTTCCTGTAAATCATGTGTAAGAGATCCATGTACAGAAACTGAGACTTTGTTGTAAAGAAGCAGCTGGGATTTGAATCAAAATCCACTTGACCACGAAGGCCCTGCTCTTGGCTTCATGAATGTGACTTCTGATGGGTCTGTGGGTTCTCTGGGGCTTCCCAGGTAGCACAGTGGTGAAGATTCCTCCATCCAGTGCAGGAGATACAGTAGACTTGGGCTTGATCCCTGGGTCAGGAAGATGCCCTGGAGAAGGGAATGGCAACCCATAAGCAGCTGGGATTTGAATCAAAATCCACTTGACCACGAAGGCCCTGCTCTTGGCTTCATGAATGTGACTTCTGATGGGTCTGTGGGTTCTCTGGGGCTTCCCAGGTAGCACAGTGGTGAAGATTCCTCCATCCAGTGCAGGAGATACAGTAGACTTGGGCTTGATCCCTGGGTCAGGAAGATGCCCTGGAGAAGGGAATGGCAACCCACTGTAGTATTCTTGCTTGGACAATCCTGTGGACATAGGAGCCCAGTGTGCTACAGTCCATGGGGTTGCAAAGAGTTGGATGTGACTGATCACCTGTACATGTGGGTTCTCTCCCCATCTGTGGAGTGTGCCTCTGGCCAACAGCCAGTGAAGATGGTGGGTGGAGGAAGTGCCGGGGCCCAGCACTCAGTTCTTGGTCCATAAAGGTTGGTTCTGTCATCTGTCAAATGAGGCTATGACTCCACTGTTTCTAGGTTAGTCTTGGGAGCAGACAGGATTTTGTCAAGAATAAAAAAGTTCTCAGATAGGATTGATGATTTCAATGCTTGAAAATGATGGTCTACCCAAACTCTTCCCAATGGCCTCTCCTGATTTGTGAATCGTTTCCCATATGAAGGCACATCTGAAACAAGAGTATACTTCTTTTAGGATTTCTGCACTCACAACTTTCTTTTCTTTGCATTTTGAGAGTTGAATTCAAGTTTTTGGGGCCCTAAGAAGGAAGGAAGGGCAGAGAGACCACTGGTAACCTCCCCCCCTGGAAACCCAGGTTTGAGTAGTCCTGGAGTTAAGTCTGTGTTCCGTTCTGGACTGGCTACAAGGCATTTTCTGCTTTCCTCCTTAAGTTTAGCAGGGAAATGGAGGCAGACGGACCACAGACCATTCTTGGGTAGAAGACTAAGTTTTCTCCTCCAACCCTAACATTGGCATCAAAGTCTGATCGGTGGGCTGCTGGCTCTTCTTTCTACTGACCCTGGATCTGTCCTGGAGGATGAAGCAAGTTCCGCTCGACACAGGGAGATTCCCCTAAGGAAAGTGCTAGGTTCTAGTCGTGAAAGTGATTGATGCCCTTCTAGATCCCACAGGCTTCCACTGTCATTTCCAAGCAGAAAAAAAGTGCAAGTGTGTGGGGGCAGTTGTGTGAAAAAGGCATTTTTCTTTATTTTGTCCAAATGGGGAGGAGAGAAAGGGGAAAAAAATGTGAGAGTAAATACTGGGCTCTTGTGATAAATAGACTGCTTAGATTTTAACAGTGAAGGGACTCTTCTTCAAGAAAGAATTGTTTGGTAATTCATTCATTCCTGAGCAGATGCTGAGACCTTATTATCTGCTAGACCCTGTGCTGCCTTTGGAATAAACCAAGATGGATAAAACTGAGTGCTCTCCATGTGTGGTTCATAATCTTGTGGCAAACACATATGTTTAAACAAACAAAAAAAATGACATTGCCACTTGAGATATGATGTAGGGAATGTGGGAATACTGCAGGAATGAAGGGCCCTTTTCTGGGCTGTTTAAAGGGAAAAGGATGGGCTTTACAAACAGTAACATTTAAAAAATTTGCTAATATTTTATTGAGGAGCAATGAATTTTAAATATCTGAAAATATTATTTATATAACACTTTAAAAAGCTTTTTGTTATGAAAAATTTCAAATACACCCATGCTTTTGATACTCATTTTGATAAACTCTCGTGTCTGGGCAAGCAACTCTCTTGCTTTAACAATTACTACAATTATAAAAAAATGAAGACAGTGAGATTTGCGCCAAATTTTCAGAGAAGCATTTAGCATCAGGGCAAGAAGACTGGCTGGGAGTGGGCTTCATGGCTCTGTAAGCTTGCTCCCCTACCTCTCAGCTTTGTGACCTTGGCCATACCCACATTTGTCAATGAGCATCATAGCATTGTAGTGGTGTTGTGAGCTTTAAATGAGATGTGCCTGCAAACAAAATGCTTAGTGCACTGTGATGGACAAAGCAATTCACCAACAAAGATGTGATCTGTTGCTGTGTTTTTGTTGCTCTTGTTTTTGTTGAAGGATAAGTAGGAATCTGTCACTCAGGGAGAAGGGGGAGGGCAGATGAACTGATTATCCAGAGAAACAAAGTTTAACAGGCTGGATGGAGGCTCCACAGATTAAAGCGGAGGGTGAAGGTAGGGGTCAAAATTTCCTTTATGACAAGGGACTTGGTCTTCTTTGATTTTGGTTTGTATTTAGGGGTAGAGTGGGAGCAGTTATGCGTCCCCAAGGGCATTTAAAAAATTAAGGAGAGGATGATTTGATTCAAATTATTTTGAAGATGATGTGATTCAAGACCTATTCTCAGGAGGTGCCCCTGAGATGAAGGATGGATTAACTGTGGGTGTTCAGAGTTGACTTGAATTGATAGATACATCTTTTTTTTTTTTTTTAAGATGTTGGTTGATTCAGAAGGTTTTAGGCATGAACTGTGGTAGCACTGGTGCTGGTGAGCTTCATGGGATTCTAATGAAGTTAACCTGAAATCTCCTTTCCTTATCTTACTATTAAGTCAGGTTTTTATTAAGCCAGTGGCTCTCACCTATGGTTGTACATTAGAATCACCTTGTTTAATTGATAAGGCATGTCTGACTCTTTGTTACCCCATGGACTGCAGCCTGCCGGGCTCCTCTGTCCTTCATTATCTCCTGGAGTTTGCTCAATTTCATGTCCATTGAGTCGGTGATGCTATCTAACCATCTCACCCTTTGCCTCCCTCTTCTCCTTTTGCTCTTAATCTTTCCCAGCATCAGGGTATTTTCCAATGAGTTGGCTAGATAAAGAAAAGTATCCCTAAAGACTCTGTTTAACCTGATTAGGGGGATGCCCCTGGCCCTAATATTTTGCAAAAGTACCCCTCCCCTGCCAAGTCATCCTAAGGCACCATCAACATTTATCATCAATGTCTTGGAGAGTCCAAGGCTCATTGATGGTGTGAGTTAACATGACTTTGACTCTACCTACTGACGTTAGGCCTTCTTTGTAGAGATACAGCTGCCTCAGTGATAATGTGCTAAGATGCCTCCTTTCCTGCAAAGTCCCTTCCATGAGGAAAAGAATCTTCTTAGTAAATGCATGATATTGGGAAGGCACTTCTGGCTCATCTGAGCTAATAGTTCACCTTCATCCAATCCACCCCCTAGAACTTGGGCTTGGACACCAGGAAGAGTCGCTTTTGGGCTTTTGTGATTCCATAGATGCACCTATTTTGTGATTTTGTAGTAGCACCTGTTTTGCCTTTGGTCTTGCTCTCTGTCTCTCCTAGCTCTGCCCAACTTCTCACCCAGGGGCTCTGCAACCCTGCCTTTAGAGCCTTGATCCTTGGAACCGCCTGGAAGAAATCACCTTGTTCTGCTGGGACACTGGGGGCACTTTGAGCAGGACACCTGCCTTTCTCAGCCTGTTGGCAGACTCTCTCCCACCGCTGAGCTTGGCCCACATCCCACTCCCAGCTGTGATCACTGACACTGTCTCTTTAGAAAAGGCCTGAGGTAAGTCAGCTGTTGAATTGGTTCAAACGTGTTCTTTTGAGGAACATGAAATAGTGCCTGCTCCCCAATAAAAGGTTAAATGTATATGAATTACTTTTTGCCAAAAGCAAGATGATTGGACTTGCAGAGGGGGAGGCAAGACATTTTGATCTTCTGCTGAGCACCCCTGGGCGATTCTGACTTCTGGACTGAATTCTGGGCAGGTTAGCTCACATCAAGGACAGTGCCAGGGCTTGAAGGTTACAAGTGTTGTTAAGACTTCCAACCTTAAGAACCATCGCTCCACAGATGGGGATATTTGAATGGCTCAGTGCACCATGACTGGGGGGAAGAGAAAAGGTCAAGTAATAGGAGAGACAAATCTCAGCATCAGGAGGACTTTAGAAATCTTT
The DNA here is from genome assembly GCA_006408675.1 of Madoqua kirkii. Lineage (NCBI taxonomy): Eukaryota > Metazoa > Chordata > Mammalia > Artiodactyla > Bovidae > Madoqua > Madoqua kirkii. The sequence goes on from SJYC01063532.1 coordinate 13,270, forward strand.
AGGTTTACTCTGTTATCACCCAGAAAGGAAAGAGTGTATTCTTTACATATGAAATATCTTGCATATTCAATTTTGATATTCCAGTAGGCTTTTTTAGTCCTTTGACCAACTACAATGGGGAAAAAAGCCCTAAAAACTTATGCTCTGAAAATCATAATAATTATAGATTATTCTCTTATGCCTGACAGAACATCTAAGTAATAAAAAAATCTAAGCATGACTGAAAGGGAATTTTTTAAAGTTACATAAAAATTCTATGCATAGAGTTAGTGAGTATACACGTAGAAGAAGTTACTGTTGAAACAGTGACATAAGTGAAAGGTGGTGGTGAGCCTAGCTTTCCTCCTGCAAATGCTGGCTACAGATGAACGCTCCCACAGCAGGGCGCTGCTAGAGAGAAGGCGTGGGACTGCCACCCCTTTCATCAGAGCCATGTAATAAAGCCAGCTTGTTAATCAAGGAAGAAGGTGACGTGGCATTCCTTGCTCTCAATGGCAAGACCCCACATGTCACCTGAAAAAAGTGGGCATAGATGTGGTCCACGGCAAAAGAATTGGGGGCATGAAAATTTGTTTCTTCTTTCTTTTGGAAACATACTCTTTCTAGAAGGGTTAAGATGGTTGAAAAGTGGTTAAATGAACAGCACTTTCTGACCATTGTTGGTAGACTGTCTCGCAGTATTAGCTGTTTATTTCACTGAAATATTCTGAAGGGTCTATAGGGGGCTTTTTCAGAAGTCAGGACCTCACTGTAATATACAAGCATTGATTCTGATATTTCCCTTGATAACAGTTCTCGACCATACTGGGGTCGTAAGTCAGTAAGGTTCATTGGCTGCCATAATGCTCACCGTCACCAGTAATAAGTACAAAGGACTTGCTCTAAAAGCTGGCTTATAAAACTTTAAGGAAACTTGGATTGGTTAAGTGAACTTGCAAGGCCCTGGAGGGGGGCAAGTGGGCCTTAGTTGTCTACTTATATTAATTTCACAGAGTTTAAAGGGTCAAGAAAGGCGGGCGGCGATGCTTATTAATTTATGAGAGACAGACTCTTGTCTTTCTCACCATCTTGCTTTGACTATCCTGCCTTTCCTTTTAGAAAATTTAATATAAATTAAACCTTATCAGACAAGAGTGCCCTAAAGGATTAAGTCTAAAGTTCACAGCTGGACTAAAGGAATCCAAAGATACTCTGTTTTTTACTGGAACAATTTCATTTGCAGTGATGTTCAAACAATAGAACCACATAATGGACATAAAACACGAGAAGAAGAAAGCAATTATAGACATACTGCAGTTAGTCAAGGATTAGGATATTTTAAAAATATGAGACATACTTGCTTCTAAGGATTTTTTTCTCGTTTCTCCAAGAAATGTCTTGTAACAAGAGCGTCTTCTTGGCTTTAAGTGGGGGCATGGTTCTTGTTAAGATGGGAATGTTTGTATGTCATTACAATGTCTCCAAACATATCTGATGGCTGAGGCCAGACTGCTGAGAAAAGGGAAATGGACCATTGCCATGGAAACTCAAGACAGTTTTACTGATGGAAATGCTCCTTCCTGTTGATGTGCTTTGGAATAAAGAGGGAAGACCAAAGTCATGTAAAGGCAGCCATTTAAAACTGCAACTCCTTAGTTCTAATGAGGTGGGGTGGGTGAACCTATAGCCTATTATACAGAGTGAAATAAGTCAGCAAGAGAAAAATGAATATCATATATTAGTGCAGATATATAGAAATCAGAAAGATGATACCGATGAACCTGTTTGCAGGACAGCAGTGGAGATGCAGACATATGCTCTATATGTGCACACATGTAGACTGTGGGCACAGTCGGGGAGAAGAAGAAGGGGCAAATTGAAAGAGTAACATTGAAACGTATACCTTACCGTATATAACATAGATCGCCAGTGGGAGTTTATTACACGATAAACGGGGAGCTCAGACCCGGTGCTCAGTGACAACCTAGGGATGGAATGTGGTGGGAGGTGAGATGGAGATTCAAGAGGGAGGGGAACATATGTATACCGATGGCTGATTCCTGTTGATGTATGGCAGAAACCAACACAATATTGTAAAGCAATTATCCTCCAGCTGAAAAAATAAAAACGCAGCTCCAAATTTAGTGCTCACAAAGAGCTTTGAATGTTTTCCCTATTTTATGGGCAAGGGCATTGAGGCTTAGAGAGAGCAACACTTTTTCTGAGTTTGTACACCTAATAATTGCCTGAGGAGTAGTGGGGAGTCAAGGGGTATCCCTCTTCATCCCCTTGTACTCCTTAAATCAAGGCATCAGATTGAGGATCACTACTATCAAGCCAGACTCTTCTTCTAGAAAGGCTTTTCAAGCAGCACATCCGAGGTAGGAGACAGCATGTATGTCAAGGCCTGGAGTGAGGATAAAATCTGCTTCTTGGCTGCAATGCGGTGGGCGTGGGGCAGACAGGGAATGCAAGGTAGTCTGGGAGGTAGCAGGCAGACAGGCAGCAGAAAGTAGGCTTGTAATTTGAATTTTACTCTAATGACTGTTGTTGTCGTTCAGTCTCCCAGTCATGTCCGACTCTTTGCAACCCCATGGACTGTAGCACGCCAGACCTCCCTGTCCCTCACTATCTCCTGAGGTTTGCCCAAGTTCATGTCCATTGCCTACTAGGGGACATTTGGAGATGTGATGCACAAGAAAACTTAGATTTGTAGGACTGTGAGTTTAAAAAGGTTACATTGAGAGACTACCAGGAGTAGCTGGTAGCAAAGTTTGATTCTGTAGAGAACAACTGAAAAAAAAAAAAAAAACCTGGATAGAATATAGAAACTATCCCTTTGAAGACAGCACAAAACTGCTGAGACAAAGAGGATGATGAGGGTGACTCAGATGCTGGAAAAGTGAACTGACTTCTGGAGCCTCTTGGGTACAGGCAAGAGGTTGAAATTCCGAGATCTGTGCTAGTGGAAGGCTGTCCTGGGAAAAAGGGAAGCCAGTGGAGCTTGTGGAAGAGACTTGGGAGGCCTCACGCATGCAGGCAGTTTTGCCCTCAGTTGAATTCTGAGGCTGCATGAGTAGGAGGAAAAACACCTATGTGAAAGTCCTCTGGGGCAAAAAAGCAGCAGAGTTTTCATTTTTGAGAGTCTTCATAGTTTCGGGAGATGAAGTTTACAGTCAGAACTTACTATGAGAAGGTGATACAATGAATGTACCAGGCTTTTAGGTGAAAATTGTGGAAGGCTGCACCTTAAATAAAGGCAGACAGGAAGTATTGGGTTGGCCAAAAAGTTCATCTGGGTTTTTCTACAAATGCTATGGAAAAAACCTGAACCAACTTTTTGGCCAACCCAATAGATTGAGCCTTGCACTGATCGCAACACAGCCTTGTAATAGCATCATTTCTGATTAGATTAAGACGATCAACTATATGCCTAAATGAGGAAGGGATTAAATTGTCTATGGAACAAAATAACATCACCCGGAGTCACTACAAGTTTTATAAACAATACACATGAGTTCAACAGTTACTAGACATGCCAGAATACAGGATCACATGAGCGAAAACCAAGAAAAAATCCTTAAAAGCAATATGGCAAACATAGCAATCTACATACTCCCAGCTTCCCAAAGACTCTGCCTCATCTCCAGGATGGTTTTCTTCTTTCTTTGGAGGTTGCCTGAGCCACTTCATGGACCAACTGGTTGACTGAGATGAAAACACATCTTCCCCACAAGATCATCTCTGTGGTAGCCCTATGCTTCTTCGTTCTTGCCTTCACATTTGCTGCCTAGTGGCTAAGCATTCCTCTGGTCTCTGTGGAGAATCTCACATCACATCATAACAGAAACTCTGGCCAGGAGATTTCACCTCTGGTCTTATCCAAGGTATGTGATGGTCAGAGTGTGGGGTCATAGACAAATGGCCACAGTAATGCGCAAAGGACTGGGTGGGGTGATGTGGCATTTTTTAATTTTTTTGAGTTCCTCAGTTCAGAGAAATTCGGACGTGGGGAGGCTGACTTAAAGTCTAACTTAACTGAGTCTAAACACCACTTCTGCCAACTCCTGGTTGTGCAAACTTGGGTCTCAGGGTCTTAATCTGGAAAATAGGATTGCTGTAATATCTGCAAAGGTGCTGCCAAGTACAGAGTCAGAGGGATGTCAGGAACACAGTGCTCTGTTCCACTGGCTGGCCTGGACTGAGGAGAGTGGTCTGGCACAGAAGCCACTTGCCAGGATGAGGTGCTCAGAGGCCAGGGCACAATGGCTAGTCCTCTCAGCATGAGCCATAGTGACCTTTGGGCTCCTAATTGTTCATTATGGGTCAGGAGAGGATGGGGAGGATCTCAGAGAGGAGAAAAGCCAGGCCTCTTTGACCGAAGACATAGTCACGGGAGTTGAGAGGGCTGACAGATCAAATATCAAATAGCTTCTCCATAACTTCAGGTCGAATCTTGACAAAATCAGAACTCTTCTAGTTTAGCACCTGTTGTTGAGAGCAAACTGAAACCAAGTTGAAATCAAGTGACTGGTCTTTGTCTTTATGGCAGGACTGCCCTCTTGATACTGTAGCTTTGCAATAATTGTGATATAAATGAGACGTGAGATCTCTATTGTTGTAACTAAGAGTGATTACCAACTGGCAATTTGAGGTGTCTCTGTGATGTCTTTTGCTTTTGCTTACACCATGAAGATGAAGAAAGTTTATTAACCTTATGAAGATGAAACATGTTTAGCTTCCATGGAAATTCCTAGATATTTGAAGACAAAAGCCTCTGGAAATCTCTCCTAGGCTCTGGCCTTCATTTGACATTTATGGTTGTCTTTAGATGCAGGAAAAAGTGAGAAGGAACAAAATATTTTCACCCAACTATAACTCATTTTTAAAATTCTATTCCTTCTCTCTCCTTTAATCCAGGCACAAGTTTTTAATCCCTTATATAAATTAAGATTAGATTAGGTTGCAGATAATAGAAAATGGAATAAAATTAGAAGTTTCTCTCTCAGGTAAGGCAGTTCAAGGATGGGCAATCCAAGGATTATGCGAAGCCACACAAACTTTTCAGGGACCCAGTTTACTTACAGTTGTTTACTTACAGAAGATTGTAGCTTCTATTTCTTATTCCAAGATGAAAACTGAATCTTATTACTTATCATATGTCACACTACATCATCATCTAATCATATCATACTATGTCACATCACAACAGTTTAAAGGGAAAAAAACCTCACCCAAATCCCTCCTTTCTAAGGAGACTTCCTGGAAGAATTATACATTTCCAGTTACTACTCATTGGCTATAACTTAGTCACATGGCCACAGCTATTTGCAAAGAAGTTTTGGAAATAACTCTTTGCAAAGAAGTCTGAGAAACGCAGTCTTTTGACTGAATTAACTCTGGGGAGTTGTATTCATGAAGGCAGTCGTTAGGAGTCAAAACTGACATCTCTATCACAACTTTGAATATCATCAATATAAAATTCTGTATATGTAAATTCTCTAGAGTCTTAATTTTATGTTTTATACTGATCTGATATATATCCACTTCACGGATCACAGCATTGTTGTAATGAAGAGGCTTACATAACTCAGTAAAGCTATGACCCATGCTATGTAGGGCCTCCTAAGACAGATGGGTCATAGTGAAGTGTTCTGACAAAGCATGGTCCATTGGAAGATGGAATGGCAAACCACTCTAGTATTCTTGGACAGTATAAAAAGATATGACACCAGAAGATGAGCACACCAGGTTAGAAGGTGTCCAATATGCTACTGGAGAAGAGTGGAGAGCAATTACTAATAGCTCCAGAAAGAATGTAGCAGCTGGCCAAAACAGAAATGACTCTCCATTGTGGATGTATCTGGTGGTGAAAGTCCCTTGGACTGCAAGGAGATCAAAACAGTCAGTCCCAAAGGAAATCAACTTTGAATATTCATTGGAAGGACTGATGCTGAAGTGCCAAAACTTTGGCCACCTGATATGAAGAGCCAACTCATTGGAAAAGACCCTGATGCTAGGAAAGATTGAAGGCAAAAGGAGAAGTGGGTGTCAGAGGATGAGATGGTTAGATAGCACCACCAACTCAATGGACATGAGTTTGAGCAAACTCTGGGAAATACTGAAGGTCAGGGGAGCCTGGTGTGCCCATACAGTCCATGGGGTCACAAAGAGTCAGACATGACTTAGCAACTGAACAACGACAAATACATGCCTACATATATATATATATAGCATATAATAATACTATTATATGTATTAATACACATATAGCAACATAAACAAGTGTTGGATTTTCATCACTGTGACAGAACAGGATATAATCTATAAGATGCTGGTGCTTGGAATGAACATAGATGGCCTTGGTAATATCTGAATTTTTAAACCCAAACATATTCTAGTCCCCTTTGGGGTTCCATCATTAACCTTGCATTGGCAGGTGGGTTGGCATTTTTATTTTTTCATGCTTATTTGCCTTTGTGGCCTTATTGCTTTGCTGGATAATTTTATGTGATCTCAACATCTTGTGACCTACCAAAAGAAAGGCAAGTTTAAGCAAAGCATCATATGAAAATTGGTGCAGTCTAGTTGGCCCGCCCCTCTGGTCACCAAAATTCTGACTGTGGTGGTTTCTTGGAGTTCACAGACTTAGATATCTATCTAAATATTAAATATTCCATTTAATCTGGAGCTAAAAGATTCAACAAAGGAGTTAAAAAGTGGAAAAAGAATGCAACATTTACTATAAATTTAGCAAAGGTATATGTACTGACATGCACATGTGCATGCATGTTAAGGCACTTCGGTTCTGTCTGACTCTTTGCGACCCCAGAGACTATTGCCCACCAGGCTCCTCTGCCCATGGGATTCTCCAGGCAAGAGTACTGGAGTGGGTTGCCACGCCCTCCTCCAGGGACCCACGTGTGTATATGATGGCTGCTCCCACCTCATGAAAGAATTACTGATGTTATTTTTAGTATGTGGCTAAAGAAAATCCTCAGTCCCATTCCAGTTTAGAGTCTCTTATGACCCACCTATCCCTTTACTGTCTGTTTAATTTTTCCATATCTTCTGCCTTTGCTTTAGAATATTGTTTTTTTAAATTAAAGACTTTAAAGGTTTTAAAATATTAATTGCAGAGAATTTTTTTCAGAATTGCCACCAACAATAGTGGCAGATTCACCCTTTCCTCCAAAATGATTATAGGTTATATATTTTTAGTTCCAGTGGCATATAGGTCCATGCAATGCTGAAATTCATTAAGTTTCCGTCTCCTTAAAAATTCTATATTAACTTGTTGGGAATGTGGCCTGTCTTCTATGGGTTCCATGCCTTCTCCTCCCTCACTGACCCATCCCCTGTTTGATAACCAATGGCTCAGTTATTAAGAAGTTATCATGTACATAGGAAGCATTTCTGCCATAAAACACAGTCTATAATTTGGTTGAAAGTAATGATTCTAGAACATTCTTGGAAGGCTTTTCAAAGTAGATCCAAGGACATCTGTAAGGGTTCTGTCTCCAGTTTGAGGGTCAAATGTTTCATATTTTCCAAAGCTTTTCAGATAAATGAGCTTGGAAATTTTCAATGAAAGAATACCATTAAGTGAGTTATTTGCTGACTATTGGACACCGTGTGTAATCAGTACAGGCTGACTCCCATTTCTCCCAACAAACACACTTTGCTTTCTCCACCTGAGGGTGTTGGGAATGGTAGTGATTAAAGAGCAGCCCAGATACCTGGAAATAGACTTAGGACAGAAGTCCCAGGTTCAAGACTGAAATCTCTCATTTGTGAAATGTAGATGATAATATTCACCTTGTCCATCTCCCAGAATTTCAGGGAGTATCCACTTTAACAAGAATGTAAGAGTGTCTTATAGATTATAAAACACGGTAAAAATGCCATTTGTTGCTACAACCTTCATGCCATTGAGTTCCTCATATTTCTTCATCCAAGGTGATAAAAAGATTATGACCTTTATTATTATTATTTATAATTTTTGTTGCTTCTTCCTAGAAGAAGTTTGCTTTATTTTAGTTGCAATTGACAGAAATTCAACTCAAAGTAACTTGAGGAAAAAGGAGACCTTGGTTCTACTTACTGGGAAGTCAAAGCCATCTTCAGGCATAATGAGATCCAGGATCTCATATAATCTCATCAAGACTTTCACTCTCTTCCTCTCTGGTTCTGCCTCCCTCATGTAGGAATGTTGCTTCCTTTGGGCTTAAGTTTCCTACATGTGTCCAGGCAGGACGGCTATTGACGTCACCACGTTGCATCCGTTCCTAGAGAATACAAGTCAGCATTAGGTATTGACAGCATGATTTTTAACTCAGGTGGAAAATTTTAACTCATATGGGAATAGTTTGAATTTGTATTCCTGTTAGGATTTTAGAACTGGATTTTTATGAAGCCTGGCATTTTCCTCAAAGGAATTATGAGTTAGGCAGAGAGCGAGGAAAATGATCTGTAACAAAGAAAATGATAGAAGGATGAAAAAAGAAGAGAAAGAATGAGTGGGGGCGGGGGGCAGGGAGGACAGGCTTCGGAGAATGGAGTGGTGAAGAGCCTGGGGCTGGGAGAGGTGCCCAGTGAGGCTGAAGTCTTCTCTGCCACACTCTGCTGTGAGATGTGGACCAGTGCCCCACCATCCCGGACATTCAGTGGACACATCTATGAAGTGGGGACACCAGCGCCCACCTCCTCGTGTTGTGGGGATCATGCCCTCTGCAAGCACACACAGTCTGACCTAGGAAGAAGCCATGAGAAGATGTAGGGAAAATGAGCCCTGTTCTGTAACATATACTGTAAGAGAAGGGAGTTCTGATGAAGGTGGCTCTGTGTGAATGACTAGTGTGAAGGATATTTTCGAAGGGTGGGACTTATTTATTTATTTATTTGCCTGGTGCCAGCCCTGTAGTTGGGCTTGTAGCTGATCTACCTCTGTTGAATGCAGCTGGTGTGTCCGGCATGCAGATGAAATGTTAATAAATATATTCATACTGTGCAGCCCACCATGTTTTGTTGTCCTTTTCCAATTAATGCCAGACTTGAAAGTGAAATGGGGTGAGTCCACTGTTAGGGGTAAGTTAGGTGTACAGAGGGTCTGTATCAGACAATGGCTAATTGAGGGCAGACCACCCCCAGGAAGTCCTCTCTGTTTTGGGAAGCAGTGGTGAAGAAAGAAAAAACATCTGCCCTGCAGCCAGGTATGCTGAGAGTTAAGCCCTAGTTCTGACCTTTACAGCTGTGTGACCTCAGAGAAGTCGCTTTACCTCTCTGAAAAGTGAGATAGCACCATAGTTTCTTCTGATGGTCACTTGATCATTGTTTTTTAGTCACGACTTTTGATGTTTCTCTATGGACTTGACCGTTGCATTTGGGATCCAAAACTGGTAAACTGAACACTTCGTGATAAACCACTGTGTCATCCACTCCCTATTACCTCTCACCCCAGTGGAACTCAGTGGAAGGGCCTGAGCTTTCTTCACGGCAATTCAGCCATCACTGTTGATAAGTTTCCTGTCACCCGGGCACATCACGATGACACTTGCTTCTGAGCAGTACTGAAGCTGAACGGCTGCTCGGTAATTAATTCTGTGCAATGACTGCGGTCCTTGCTCCTCCCCATCTAGGGATGTCCGGCTGAGGTCCCTGTTTGTCCTGCTCCACGAAGGGTTACCACGTGCACACGTTTTTCCTCAATGGGGCTTCTGCCCCCAATTCTTGCCTTCTCTCTATCTCTGAACTCGAAAATGCAGAAGGAAATCCCAAGGTTCTCTTTCAGTTTCTCTTCTAAAAGACATCAGAGAAACATCAGTTCTAACCACTAAGATCTTTTTCTTAAGATTCTGTCCTGGTCTCTCTTGTCCTCTTCTGAGCATAAGGGCCCTTCTACCTGAAACAGGCTAATCCAAGAGTCTTGGCAGCCCAAATCCTACTTCCGTCCAGGAGCCCCCAATACGGCTCTCTCTCTGAAGCCCCTTCACTCTTCCTGCAAGCACCTCCCACCACCAGATCTGCGGTGTCTTCCTGAAAGGGAGGGAGGGTGGGGTTGAGTTCATCCCTGGATGCCTCCTACCTATGCTGTTGTTTACTGTTGGCTCCTTTCTGTGAGTCGACTCTAGAGGGAGAAGGCAGGGGCCAGAGCTGGGGGCCGGGGGGCCATTCAGATAGCAGGGGCATGGGTGTCAGCCACGGGTGCCGGAGAGTGCTGTGACTTTCAAGGTCCCATTTGCAGACCAGCTCATAAGTTCATGTAGCTCATAATAATGCTTGGGGAAGGGAAAGACTGAAACTTGCTGAGCACCAATGCATGCCAGGGATTTTATATCTCCTATGGCTCTCACAGAAACTCCTCATGCAAACTATTACACCCTGAACTTTAAAGAATCCATTTTACTGAGATGCAATTGACATACAAAGGGCTGTGCATATTTATATGTACACACACATATGTACACATGTGTATGGGCTTAATGTCTGTAACTTGATGATATTGGAGATAAATGTATTATTAATACATCCCTGAAACCATCGCTGCCATACATAAATTCAACACATTCAAAAATTTCTTCTCTCCCTCTTTACTTATTATTATTATTGTTATCTTTTTATGATTAAGAATATTTAAAGTACCCTTCAAGCACATTTTTTGGCCCACAGTGTAACACTGCTAACTGTAGGTCTGTGCAGCAGATCTCAAGGATGTAGTCATCTCCCATAACTGAAACTTTAACCTTGTTACTCATACCTCTCTCTTAGCTTTTGGTAACCACCATTCTCTCTGTTTCTGTGAGTCTGGTTATTTTAGATGCCCTAGTGGTTTCTTCCAGATCACACACCAAAGCTTTGTATTAGCCTTTTAGGACACCTTCTTTGGTCTGCTAATCCACACCATCTCCTGTTTTGACAAAATACACAGTTATCCTCTTTGGATGTTGCTCCCAAACCAAAGCTCAGGAGGGAGTTATGGATGACATTCTGCAGATGAAGAAGTGTGTGCTCCTGGGCTATGCACAGGAGAGAGGGTCAGGAAACTGAATCTTTTGACTTTAAGTCCAACCAGTGGAGTCATTGCATGGAGGTAAAGGAGAAAGACACCTTCTTGTGTGATTCTGTAGGTAGTGTGGAACCCAGAGAGAAAGGATATAGACAGATTTTGGGGTGAACAAATGGGAAGAATGAACCCCTAATGGGAGTTTACCATGAGGTCTGCCGCTGCCTGGTGAGCTATAGTTGTATTGAAGTTGGCCAACCAACTTTAAATACCTATGAGTCTTGTAGTTCCAGGAATTTCTTCATTCCTTTCACAGAATTATAGACCATCTTGCCCTAATGCCAAGATTGAGAAACAATGTCTCAGCGTTCCAAGTGCCTTACCATTGCAAACTTGGAGGATGGAGGCCATAAATGATTCATCTAGTGCTCCCAAGAAGTCCGACTGATTTGCCTATTGATTTACTGCATTTGGCAACAGCCTACCTGCTCTGTGGGGTATGATTTTGACTGTAATCCATATTACAAAGAATCTACTCTTTTGTTTAAAAAGCTCATCAGTTTTCTAAACTTGAAAAATACTGCTCTGAAATGCACAACCCTAGATGCTCTTACAGCCTAACAATAACAACAAAAAATGTCAGCATTAACTGTTAATATTTTCCTAAATCTACCCCTTCTCAGCTCACATGCCTACAATTCAATGCTACCAGGCCAGGCGGGTGTTTTTTAAATGAAATTGCAGTTAATGGTACAAAATATTTACATTTATGCCCCAAATCCAAAGAGCCACCAAACTTTATTCCTCTTTTTGTAGTTTCAATATTAAATTAGTGATGAAGTACCAGAAACCTGCAGGGAGAAAACGCCCCATTATTTTTTAAGTTATAGTATATTTACAACCCGTTTCCACCTGCTCCCTTTGTCTCCACCTGTCTCCACTGTACACAATTCGTCTCGGCCAGCCCCTCAGGAATACAGCTGCGTCACCATGTACTGTCGCATCCCAATATTTCATACTAAGCTTTAAACCAATTAGGAATGTCTACTGACTGTGCTGACTCATGGGAAGAGAAGGGGATAATGTGTCCTTCAGGTAATGGACTTCTTTGGGGACTTAACACATATTTCACTTTTTAGCACCGTTGGTTTTCCCTTGTCACATTTCTGTGGATGTGGCTTCATTTTGCTTCACTGTGCGAGGAGGATTATGAAAAGATGAATATTTGTGAAGTAACCAAGCTTATACTAATAACGGCAGGAATTGGCTGGGTACATGGTGAGATTATTGGGCCAACCTCTGAGGCCTCACTGGTGTCCTGGGATGATAGAGATTGTCTGGGTGCTGGGACCCATTTAAAGGGGCAGCCTCAACTGAATTGGGGCTGTTTGTGGTACACAGAAATCAGAATTTCAGATTTTATGAAATGAACCCAGAATCTAGATTTATAAAATATGTATGTGTGCATGCTAAATTGCCTCACTGTGTCTGATTCTTTGTGACCTTATGTATTGTAGCCCACCAGGCTCCTCTGTCCACGAGATTCTCCAGGCAAGAATACTGGAGTGGGTTGCCACACCCTCCTCCAGAGGATCTTCCTGAATCAAGGGTCGAACTCATGTCTCTTATGTCTCTTGCATTGGCAAGTGGGTTCTTTACCACTAGCACCACCTGGAAATCCCTGTGAAATGTGAAATTTCTCTATTTCAAAATGGAGGCACTGCACAAATGAAACAAACAAACCACCCTTTGGGTGATATCTCTGGCTGGCTCTCAGCTGACAGTTTGCAACCTCAGGCCTCAGCCAATCTACCAACTGTTTTTTTTTTTTTTTTTTTAAGAGAGAAGACAGCAGGATAGGTGCATAGCAGCCTGCACAGACTTTCTGCAGGGTTTCCTTCAGCTTTGCCACCTGCCCATCCTAGTCCAGTGGAGAACTCGGGTCTCCATTCCCTATCTGGGTCCATGTGGTGAAAACCTAAGGCAGGGATGGGCCAGTTGGCGACAGGCAGGCTCAAAACCCTAGTGCACAGCTAGAAAATGGTGGGGAGGTTCTGTGCAAGTGATATGGGATGAAACTGACTGCTTACAGAAGAAGATTCTAGCCCTAGATGGTGGTTGAAGCTGGAGTAATTTCTGTATTTATTATTTATAATTATTATTTATAAAACAGTAATTTTTGTGTTTATTATTAAGTAGACTTTGATATAGCAGTTACTACACAGAACAGTTACCCACAACAGAAGAAGAATAAGGCTTGGCTGTATCCTCTTCATGGAGAACACTTGTCCTTGGAACTTTCACATGCTGCATTTCACTTAACCTACACATAGTGTGATGAGGTTGTTATCGCCACTTTGCTGAAGATGAGATTAAAGGTCTGAGAGTTTTAGCAGTCAGTAAATGTTTGAGCTGGGCCCTGAATCTGGATCATCTGGTGGGATGATAAGTGACCCATCACACTGAACTCAGGGTAATATGTCCCTGTCTCCTTGCCCAGGAATATAGCATGACAAATGGCAAGTACATCAAGGCTTTCCCCTATTTTTTTATAACCCCAGATTTTATAATGGGAATCTGGCCTCACATTTGCATATATTCCTGCATAGGAAGAGCTTTATTTTCTTGATTAGCATAAAAAACGACTGCAGGAGAAGTTCATTCTCAGCTCAACTAACTTGTGTCGAAATAGGATGTTAACAGAAACCTCCTTTACTTTGCAGAGCCCACTTCTGAATCATTAACAACCCTGAGTTTGACGAGGCAGGTCCTAATTCTTCAACTGAGATTTCTTTGCTCCACTAAGTTCAATACATGTTGGGGCTATTAAAAATATCTTTGTAGTGCTTAGTCTGAGATTACCACCTTTTGCAAAATGTCCCATTACATAGATCTACAGCCTTTTCAAAAATGAGTTGTTTTTCATGATGAGGGTGGAATGTTTGTGATTTTATTATATAATGTATCTTGATTAATCCGTGTTTGAGAGTCATCTAGTTATAAGCAAAATTACACGAAAATAAAACAGATTTTGAACCTGCCCTCTGCCTCTATAAAAAAGCCCTCAAAAATGGAGATGATAGGAGTAAGGGGATGGCAGGATCTGAGCTCAAGAACCTGGAAGGTTGAAGTGGGGTACTTAGTATTCATCTGGTAGTCATTGCACTAACATCAGTCTTACCAAATTCTCCTGGTATTAATGTAGATGTTCTGCATTTAATATATATTTCCAGTGGAATTTCATTATAATTGAGCACTAAACGATACCCACTTATGGTAAAGTGATTCCAGAATTTTTTTGTAATAAATGGATTTTTGTAGAATAGAAGATTCCAGATTCATCTCTGAGTCTATATTAGACTCTTTATGCTCTAATTGTCATTGACTGTCTTTACTGTATTATTTCCAGACAGTTCATAATTTCCCCCATTGAACAGATGATGATTTGTGAGTGAAGTAAGACACTGACTAGATAATGAGGTGCCGTTGATTTTTTTATTGCTCTTGTTTCACAAAATCTCTTTTAAAGCCATTTGAATCATCTCTGTTGGTGTCATTACTAATGGCTGCAGATTTATAAGGGGAGCGACTTGTAGAGCAACAATGATAGCTAGCATTTATTGAGTGCTTACTATGTTCTAAACACCCTGTAAAGGTAAGTGCTTCACATTAATCATCCCATTGGAACCTTATGACCATTCGATCGGTCTGGTTACCATTTGTATTTTAATCATGTCAGCTAGACATCAGAGTTTAAAGATTCTGTGGGAAATCATAAGCTGAAAGAGGCAGAGTTAGAATGGAATTCATATCCAACTGGCTTTAGACTTCAAAGTCTGCGCTTTCAGCCATCAGACCAGATGGCTTACGGAATGGAATCTTTCTGGGTAGAGGGAGGAAGCTGTGGATTGTGAGAAATCCCTGTGTTTCTTTATCACAAGCAGATAGTTATTAAGATAACTCAAAAACTGTCTTTATGATAAGACTCACAGATGCAGTCTGATGTTTCAGGAGAGTATCTGCCTGAAAACTGGAGACACAATGATTCCATGAAGTGAATAACTGGTAAACCAAATCAATTACTACTGTATTGTTTTGCATGAAGGGTTTTTTTGTTTTTTGTTTTTTTGTTGTTGTTTGTTTTTTTACTAGATATGAGACAGTGGCTAATTAATCCGAGGGTTAGAGCCAGTGGCTGTTACAGTCACAGTTGAAAGCCCTGTGTGGTTCATGACCCTCAGATTGTTCAGGCTGAGTGCCATGGGAGGCACCACGGGAAGGGACTGTCTCAGCTCTGACACTGACCAGCCAATGGCCTTGCTGAAAAATCCTGACCTCTCTCATCAGCAAAATGAAAAGACTGAGCTGAATTCAAGACTTCTAAACAAATAACTCAATCGAAAAATGGGCAGAAGACCTAAACAGGCGTTTCTCCAAAGGAGACATACAGGTGGCCAATAGGGAAATGGAAAGATGCTCAGCATCACTAATAATAGAAAAAGGCAAATCAAAACTGTATTGAGGTACCACCTCACACCAGTCAAAATGGCCATCATAAAGAAATCTAAAAATAACAAATACTGGAGAGGCTGTGGCGCAAAGAGAAGCCTCCTACACTATTGGTGGGAATGTAAAGTGGTGCAGCCACTGTGGAAAGCAGTATGGAGGTTCCTCACGAAACCAAATAGAATTACCATATGATCCAGCAATCCCACTGCTGAGCATATATCCAGACAAAACCACAGCTAAAAAGATACACGCACCCCTAGCTTCACTATTCGCAATGGCCAGACCTAACAACCTAAATGTCCATCAGCAGATGAATGGATAAAGAAAATGTGGTACATGCACAACGGAATGTTACTCAGCCGCAGAAGGGAATGAAACTGGGCCATCTGCAATGATGTGGATGAACCTGGAGTCTGCATACAGAGGGAAGTAAGTCAGAAAGAGAAAAACAAATACCCTATATTAACACATACATATGGAATCTAAATAAAATGGCATAGATGAACCTAATTGTGGGGCAGAAATAAAGATGCAGGTGCAGCGAATGGACTTGTGGACATGGAGGGGGAAGAGGAGGGTGGAACAAATTGAAAAAGTGGTATAGAAACATAAGTTACCATGTGTAAAACAGATAGCAGGTGGAAATTTGAGGTATAATGTAAGGAGCGCAAATCTGGTGCTCTGTGACAACCTAGAGCGGTGGCAGGTGGGAGGGAGGTTCAGGAGGGTGGGGATGTGTAATATCTATGGCTGATTCATGTTGATGTAGGGCAGAAACCAACACAATATTGTAAGGCAATTATCTTCCAATTGTTAAAAGCGTAATTGGGTATTTTACATAACTCTGCAAACCACTTCAAAAAAATTTTTTTGAACAAGGTGAATTAAGAAATGAGCCAATTGACCAAAAAACATCTTCCTCAAATCTTTTCAGATTCCAAGCACACAATGTATCGTGAATGCCTACACATTTTGTAGCTTGGGGCACAATTGGCACTTCCTCAGGAGAGCAACCCTGGTGACTCCCATCTTTTCTTGTGTGCTCACGGTGAACTTGTGTGATTACACGATTCCACTCTGAGCTCACACTGAACTGTAAGCTCTCCAAGGGCAACAAACATACCCATGGTGTTGGCTCTTTTATCCTAATTAATAGCACAATTCTTGGTATGGGGAGAAAGTGCACCAAGTGTTTGCACAGTGAATCAATGTTGAAGTTATTTCTGTTTCGGGGAAGTCTAATCAGATAGCTGTTAATTCATGGTGAAGCTCTGGAGCCTGGCTCCTTGGTTCAAATTCAGGCTCACTCAATTACTCATTGTGTGTTCTTGCATTAGTCACTTAAATCTTTTAAGGCTTGATTCTTTTATCTGTGAAACAAGAGATAAAAAGTGATAAAACAAGAGATAAAAGAGATAACAAGAGATAAAACAAACAAGAGATAAAAACAAGTGATAAAAGTATACTGCAGGGTTTGATTAGGAAATGAGGGAACTTAAGTAGGACACTTCGTTCACTGTCTGGTTTATAGTAAGCCTCCACAAATTTTGGTTTCCTCATATTTTATTTATTTCCCCAACAGAACGCATTAGTTCAGTTCAGTTCAGTCACTCAAATAGTGTCCAACAATTTGTGGCCCCATGAATTGCAGCATGCCTGGCCTCCCTGTCCACCACCAACTCCCGGTTCTAGTCAAACTCATATCCATCGAGTGGGTGATGCCATCCAGCCATCTCATCCTCTGTCGTCTCCTTCTCCTCCTGCCCCCACTCCCTCCCAGCATCACAGTCTTTTCCAATGAGTCAACACTTCGCATCAGGAGGCCAAAGTACTGGAGTTTCAGCTTTAGCATCATTCCTTCA
>SJYC01063533.1:0-48399 GCA_006408675.1 Madoqua kirkii
AACCCACTCCAGTGTTCTTGCCTGGAGAATCCCAGGAACGGGGGAGCCTGGTGGGCTGCCGTCTATGGGTCACACAGAGTTGGACATGACTGAAGCAACTTAGCAGCAGCAGCAGCAGCATCAGTGTGGATGGGCCTAGAAATTGTCAACTATGTAAAGTAAAGTAGACAGAAAAAGACAAATATGATATCACTTATATGTGGAATCTAAAAGAAAATGATACAAAAAAACTTATTTACAAAACAGAAATAGATTCACAGACACAGAAAACAAACTTATGTTTACCAAAGAGGTGAGAGGGGAAGGGACAAACTAGGAGTTTAGGATTAACATATACACACTACTATATATAAAATACTTAACAAGGTCCTACTGTACAGTACAGGTAGTTATACTCAACATTTTGTAGTAACTTATAAGGGAAAAGAATCTGAAAAATTACTGTATATATAGCTGACTCATTTTGCTATATACCTGAAACTAGTGCAACATTGTAAACCAAGTATACTTTATTAAAACAGGATGCTTGGGGCTGGTGCATGGGGATGATCCAGAGAGAGGATATGGGGTAGGAGGTGGGAGGGGGATTCAGGACTGGGAGCTCGTATACACCCGTTGCGGATTCATGTCAATGTATGGCAAAACCAATACAGTATTGTAAAGTAAAATAAAGTAAAAATAAAATTTAAAATATTTTAAAAAGAGAAAAAAAAAAGAAAATAAATTTATACCAGACCAAGAAAAAAAGAGAAAGGAGTTTGTGTGTTAGTGTATGTGGAAGGGAGGTTTCTTTTGTGTAACGTGTGTGGGTATAGGATTGTATGTGTGTGTTTTGAGGGAGTTGCACACGTGTATGAGTGAGTATGGGAGGATTGTGCATGTATATTGTATGTGTGAAGGAGACTATGTGTGTAGGTATATGTGAAGTGATGGGTGTGGGTTTGGGGGTTTGTTAGGAAGTTATATGTGTGTCATGAGGTTGTGGGTATGTGTCTAGGGATTGTGGTTTGTATGGAGGGATTATGAGTGTGTGGGAGAATTATATGTGTGTGTGGTGGGTTGAGGGTATAGCACTGTGGGAATGCTGTGTGTGTGTAAGGGCTGGGTATAGGGATTGTGGTGTGTATGGAGAGACCATGGATGTGTGTGGGAGAATTATATGTGTGTACGGTGGGTTGAGGGTGTAGCACTGTGGGAATGCTGTGTATGTGTAAGGGTGGTATGCATGTGTATATGGGTTGTGTGCAGATGTTTTGGGGGCTTTTAGTTGTGAGCGGGGTTATGAGTATGTATGGGGTTGAGGTTGTGTGGATGGGAGTTGAGGGTGTGGGTGTGTGTGTGTGTGTGTGTGTGTTTGGCTATTGGCAGGCATAGGTGGATCCATTAAGGACAGAAAACACACACGTCCAGCAAATGGAGCAGAGAGAAGCCCAGCTCATTGGAGGATGCTGAATTTTTAGGAGAGGAAGCTGGAACAGTTCGGGTTGGGTTAAACTAACCCAGTTAAGGCTGGGACCATGCTACAGCAGTGAGACTTTACCCTGTTCAGTTACAAAGCCACACACACAGACAGTGCGTCCGCAGTCAACCATTGCCGAGCGATTGCAGGAGACAAATGAATCCCTAGAGACTTCCCAGAAGGCTGCCATCACCACTTAAGACTCCACGATGGGGAAAGCAGTTCTTTATTGTTAATGCCAGCACCTCAGATAATACACTTTTTATCTTTGCTCATAATGGTCATGTAGATAAATTCCATAAATCAAGTCTCTGCAGTAAAAAGGTTAATAAGTTTACGCTGTATAATTGAAAGCCATATTGGTGATTAAAAGGATTTTATATATCAGTTTTCTGGGTCACCAACTAATTATTTTCAATGGCCGGTAATAAAACACAGCACCATGGCTGGCTAGACTCTGCAAACTGTCAGATGTTAAATCGTGTAGAAAGGACTACAGTAGGTTACCTTAAGCTGGCTGGCCTTTCCCTTGGGAAGTGATGTCATTAAAATCTCTGTTGTTAGTGTTGTGCCAAATGTACATGATGCTTTGGGGTCCTCTTTTACCCGAAGTCGAAGCTGGACAATCCCCTAGATGTCAAGGACATGGCAAGCTGCTGTGATTCCAGGGTAGCTGCAATCATTCATGTTTGATGCGCTTGCTACTAGTAATACTGGACAGTTTCTCTTCTAAAAGATGGTAATTGGCCATCTTTGCTCAGAATGGAGGATTCAAAAAGGCAAGGAAAAATGTGTGACATGGAGCAGATTCACATTTATTGATCCCCTAAAATGTTCCTGGAGTGATGCTTTGTGATTTATATCTGCTAGAGGCCACTACAGTGCACATTATTAACCCAAGGTTAGCGGTGTGAAAACCGAGGCTGAGAAAATGTGGATGAATTGCCCTAGGTCATGGCTTTTAAGTGATATAGCAGCTCTTCAGCTTGGGTCTGTCTGAACCCACACTGAAGTGATTCCACTGTTGGGTTATACACTGTTTGCTTCTGGCTTCGTGCAGGACCCTCTGAAGGCACAAGAACAAAACAAAGACAGGAGTTTAGCTTGATTGGGGGTTTGTGCTGCTAGTGGGTGGTGGAAGCATGGTTGCTACATTGCAGAAAACACACTTTGTGTTCCAGGGAAACAGTGCCCCTTGGCAGAGTGCAGGGCAGCAGTACATGCTGAGACTCTCTGTGCTCCTATTTTGGAGGCTGCATAAAGGTGAACAGAAATGAAACTGGGAGAAACGGTGGAGGAGGGGCCCTGGTTTCAACTCCCGGTTTTATTCGAATAACCTAGGAGCGAGCCCAGTGGGTCACTTAGCCAAAGTGCCATCATCTCCAGAGTCTGTTCAAAAGAAATATGCTGACAGAGTGTGTTTATAATTAAAGAGCATAATTGTTATATAGGTAAGTATGAATTCATGGGTTTAAACCCAGAGAAATTGCTAGAAACAGTGGTTAGTGTCTTTGACACTTGAGTGTATCTGGTCTTGCTTCATTAAGGAAGAAATTAAGGTTGGAAACTTACAGTCTAAGTCTTCCTGTTTCTCCCGTGTTTTGTTAGGTTCTGGTGTTAAAATAGGCACTGTGCGGGCTGTATGGACTGTGTGTGGTGAGGATGATTTGTACGATCATTCTATTGGGGCCCTACAAGGTCTGCCACTAACAGATGAATCAGAACGTTTGAACTACTCAGTTACTTTCTTCAAAGGCAAATGATTTGCAGATGAAATACAAGAATGAAAATTGGAAGGTGAATGTCATTGTCTTGACCGCAAAGTTTAATTGTTTAAAGACCAGCCAAGAGCATCCAGGATCATGATGACTGCTTTTAAAAAAATGCAGTTGACAGATATGGTAATTAATTACCAAATAAGGGAAACAATTGAAGATGGCACCAAGACTGGACATTCCTCGAACTCTCCATGGGTTTGGTAATTAAATCCAGGGGCTTCTTCCTTTGGGAGAAAGTCCTAGGAAAGGCTGACTATCAATAACTCCCTAGGCTCATCTGCCATCAGGCCCACCAGCTCGTACAAGTCACGTGGAAGAGCCTCTGGTCCTTCCTAGAGGAAGAAGGAGACACGATTAGCTCAATAACCCGAAGGGAAAACTCAGAAGCAGGCACAGAGAGAAGGCGACTAACGCTCCTTCCGCTCAGACTCGAGTTATTCACCCTCCAGGGAAAAGCCGGGCTTCTCCCATTAGAAGGATGCTTCTCTGCATCCATCGCGACAAGAGGTTCTAAAGAGGACAGATGCCTTAGCGGCTGGGCCATGGTTTAGGAAGAAATACTGGGGTACGGTGAGGAGTAGGAGGCAAAAGGGAGAGCAGGAGGAAGTGTGAGGAGTAGATTAGAAAGGAAAGAGAGAAAAGAAGAGAGAATGGCAAATGCAGTATTCTCGCGAACAGGAAAACAAACGGGCACAAGTGACGTTTCTCTTCCATGGGAAACACACGCACGCAAGCAGGCGTCAGTCGTCGTCTTTCCTCCTGGGACGCCTGAAGCACCCGTGTACACGAGGCCGAGTGGGACTCACGCGGGGACTGGGGGTGAGAGCCTAGTCAAGAGGAAAGGCTTGCCTGGGCTTTAGGAGCGCAGCGCCGGGCTCCAGGGGGTGGCTGTGCCGGGCTCCCGGGGCTGGCTGCTGGTTGAGGGAAGCCAACGTCAAAGGTCCCCTTGGTGGACTGCCCTTTAGAGGGAGGCCTGTCTCTGTCGTGGGCAGACCCATGCAGAGAGCTAGTTCTCACCCTAACGGGGGGCTGATAGGGAAAGGACGGTGAGAGGCTGGGCAGAGGGAGAGGCTGTAAACGGGTGTGCCTTTGCTCTGGCCCGGTCTCTCCCTCCAGGGGCCAGAGCGTTCCCCAGCAGGCTGCTCCTGTCTTCATCCTCTCTCCGATCAAACGTTTTATGCCCTGTGCTCACTCTCAGCTCTTCTGATGCACACAGTCAGTCTGGCATGAAAATACCTACTAATGGGTTCATCTGTTATTATCAGGAAATGGGCTAAGATCACAAAGAGCCTTTTGGGAAACAGTACCATAAACCAAGGACAGGCTTTATGGAGGGATTTCAGATTCTGTTGTAGTCAGGGGAGGGATTGGTGGGAGGTGAGTGAGGCACTCGCGGTGGGCACAAAATTGAAGGGAGAGTGAAAAAAAAAAAGCCTCAAGAGTTAAGACAGTAGATAGTTTATTACAGCATTTTAATAAAGAAAACTTAATGCAAGTCCACGATGAACCAAATGTCAAAGTTGTAAATACAGAACCCATGGCTATGATGAGGGTGAGGCCAGGAAGCTCACTCTCAGGGTCATGCAAGCCTGGGATTGGATCTGGTCTTTTTTTAAAACACTTTGTTCATCTGTGTGAGGCCAGGATGCGTCAGTGGCTCCTTGTCCTAGGCTCACCCTGTCCTGCAGCCTAGCTAGGACTCCGTATTCTCAATGTCTCTTTGCAATAAATTCCCTTTTATTTAGTCTGGGTTGAGTGGAGTTCTCCTTCTGGCAACTGATAATTCCTAAGACAGAAATAAACCTTCATTTCTTTCCCTTCTAACTTCACTGAGTCCTATCAGAGAATTCTTTCTTCTAGATTAAATCTTCAATTGCAAAGAGACATTTTATCACAATTATAAAGGATTTCTTTTGTAAATGTATTACCACTAATCTCATACATCAAACACAGTCATTTCATTTTTACATGTTCTCTTAGAAGGTCTCCCTCTGGAGAAGAAAATGGCAACCCACTCGAATATTCTTGCCTGGAAAATCCCATGGATGGAGGAGCCTGGCGGGCTACAGTCCATGGGGTAGCAAAGAGGCGGACATGACCGAACAACTTCTCTTTCTTTCTTTGGAAGGTCTGGCCACAGTCTCACAGTTACAGTCACATTGGACATATAACTTTGTATTCTGCTCTTTCTGGTGAACTTTGTATATCAAAGATTTTCCATGTTGTTACCAAAGCTGTTTTTGTCAATGGCCCTAGGTCATTCTACTGAGTTCAGGTTCCCTGTTTTACTTGTTAAATGTTTTGCTATTTGACTTATAAATTGTCTTCAATTTTTACCTGTAATATATAATGTGGAAATTAATATGTTCATTTCCAAGAGTTTTGTTTCTTCAGTTATTTCTTAAGTGATTTCCACAGAAGTCTGAGCCAAAGACCCTTGTTACACTTCTTAATTTATAACTTGTATATATATGTATATACAACTACGCTAGGACAACTACCCTTTCTCCCGTTTATTTTGTGAACCTGAGCAGCAATCATATTTTCTTGGTTTCTCTACCAAAAAATTGTATTTGGCACCTCTGCTGATAACTAAATAGTCATAGAAGTTGCAAATTTAAATTGGAGAGCACCAGCAGATATCTGATGCCAAAACATTAAAAAAAATAGCAATATTAATGTTATGCCTCTAAGAAAGCATCAAAATCTTTTGTTTCAACTGTGGGCATATGCTGTAATGCACAGTATCCTTCCTACTACTGAGGAATCAAATATATGCAAATGAAAATCCATATTTCACATTTTTGTGCTTTATTTTCAGTGAGGTATTTCAGACCATTTTTAAACAAACAGCAAAGACAAAAGAAGGACCCATGTTCCCCAAAGACTTTGTTTTCCCAAACTGAGTCAACGATTGCATTGTGATTAAGTAAATATTCCTTATACATGGGTCATTGTCTCTCAATAAAAGAATTCTATAAACATTTCCCCCAAAACCAATACCTTGAAACATTAAACTGGTTTTGAACCTAGATAAATAAAATGGAGGTAGGAAGCCAAATGTGACTATTGAGAGATCAGCCTTTTAAAAGCAAATCTGGTGTGGCTACATCCATTAACAGAAATACTTCTGTCAGCTACAACATTAAGTCAACAGCTTTAAAGTCCAAATTGCCTTTCAAAAGAGGGATTTTTAGGGGTAGACATGGAAACAGAAAGCAAAGAATAGGAATACATTTGGCACATCTCAGAGAACAAGTTTCAAGCATGTAGGAAGAACTAGGGAAAGTCCAACTCCTGACAAAGAGACCACTGGAGATAACAAGTATCTCGAGATTAGCCTGTAAAATAACCCCCTTATCTCATTTATGAAGAATCAAAGTTCCACAGATGTCCAAAGTCCAATGGTTATATGGTTCTAGCATCAAGGCCACACTTGAGTGTTTTGTAATTCTAGGCACCTTCACTTCCTTTTACTAGCATGTCACTGACAATGATGTTCTTCCTCGTGGCACCCCTCAATTCCTGCCTCTCTTCCTCCTGAGTTACCTGCGTCTCTACCCTGCAAATCAACTGGGGGGTGGTCCCCATTCCAGGCAGTGTCATAATCTACGGGTTGCTAGTAATGAACAGCACTGGAAGCTCTGTCCCCAAATTCTCTTCCTCTGTCCTCTCAGGCTGGAACCCTCACCACCATTCAACAGCTAGGTCTTCCACACAGAGCAGAGCAGAGAAGGGGTTTGGAGAATAAACGAAAAACAAAAAACATGACCAACTCTTTTTCTAGAAGTCTTCTTCTTTAATAGTCAAACAGTCCCACTGTGTGGTTGAGGAATCTGGGATACCTTGATAAGGTACACTGAATCTTTTCTGAAATAAGGTAGAGTATTCATCAATGAAGTTGTTCACAGTCACAGAGGTAGTGTGTTACTGGGATGTGAGCCATCTGTTTGACCCCGAAGATAAAAAGAGCATTTGACATCAAGTATACAGATGATATTCAGGCATAAGGCCAAGATATTCACAATAGTTATGTCATTTCATCTTTGCAGCAGCTCTGGGGGCTATTTCCCACCACTCTGTTAGGGTGCCGAACTTGGAGTGCTCCCTCGTCACGGGGCTCCTGGTGAGTTTAACAGTCATGAGATGTCTCCCTTTATGGAATAATGATGATTTCAAATGACATTTTCCCCAGTCCTTAGAACAAACCTGTAAGGCAGGTGGTGTCCCCACCTCACAGATGGCCGAGTTCAGGCTCTGAGAGACATGAGGCTCAGGCAAGCTCAGAGGGTCCTAAGTCACAGCCAGAACTTCAGCTGTGTTAGACAGACCGACAGTAACATCTGCCCTCTTAGCTTTAATTCCCACATTTCACTTTCTCATCCACCCTAAACTCAATTAAAAACCTGGAAAAGAAATCCAATAACTTGTTTTCTGAGAGTCAGGTAGATCTAATATATTGCCCCTCTGGCAATCCCCATGTCTTCATCCAAACAGAAAGAATGAATCCTCCTGTCTCTTTTTGTCTGAACAGAATAATCAGGAAAAGTGAATGAAAGAATGAATGAGTGAATAAATAAGCACAGGTATTCTCCTTCTGACTCTATGAAATCCATAATTTAAGCCTTTTATGGTGCCATTAAAACCCTAGGATTGGTGGTTATTCCTGTTTTACTGAAAATCAGGTCTTGGAAGAATAAAGCTGCATAATTTAGTTTTCCTTGTGCTTTGCAAGTTGCCTCCACTAACCTTTCAGATGGTCGGAGCTGAAAAAGCCTGCAGCAAACATTTAATGGACGTATTTATTTGGTGTGTTGGTTACTGGACAGAACCCTTTGAGAGTTTACAATCTGAGAAATGGATGTTAAATTCTGGAAATTAATGGGGCCGTGCAACTCGGCCAGGATCAAATGGCCAATGAATGGCCCTTGAGATGCCTGGTCCAGATTTTCTTCTTGACAATAGATGGTCCCCTTGAAAGGGGATGTTGTCCATTTAAATCTGGCATTCAGAGTTGGGAGGACTTCTATGGAGCCATGAAGAGGAGTGGGAGATGTGCTCAGCCATGCACATCACCTGGGTAAGGTCTGGTGATCAATGGGTGACTGATAGGTACCTCTCTTCACCGGGCAGGGATTATCACCAGAGTCAGGCTTCTTTAACTTCATATGCACACAAATCACAGGGGAGTCTTGTAAGAGTACAGATTTTGACTCACCAAGTCTAGAGTGGGCCTGAGTTTCTTCGTTTCAAATAAGTTCCCAAGTGATGCTGTCATTGCTGGTCCAGGGACCGTATTTTGAGTAGCAAGGTCCTGGGATATGCATTTATCTTATTGTGGTCTTGCTCTCATGATTAGGTCAGTGATCTATAAAAGGCTTTATGCAGGCGAGGGCTGATCTTTACACAGGAACATTTGAGGCCATAGAAGTCATTGTCATTGTACTCATTTTGGAGTCATCACTGTTATTGCCGTTCTTTGTTGAGGCTCTCAACCAGGGCAAAATGCTGGCAAACACCAAAAATTCACTCAAAGAGGCACAAATAAAAAGGGGCATATCTTCACTGGAAGATACCAACAAATCCCTGAGAATCTAATTACAGCTTCATGGGGATGAGTTAGAAAAGCAATTTCTCTATCTTTGCTTCCTTCTGCTCATCTGCTCATTCAGCTTTGTGCACATCAAGACCACCCATCAGTGGTGGCCTAGTGACCAACTACATAACCTAGAAGCTCAGCTCCTCATAGCTAACTGGCTGGACCAATTCCAAATGCCTATTGGTCTAGTTTCAGTGTTGGGTTCAGCCTGGGTCCAGTGTTAGAGAGGAGTGTAGCCAGGATCTTTTGGCCCAAAGTTGCCAGGACTGAGGGCTCCGAAAGGGCCTTTAGTGGGGAGGCATGATGAGAATGTCTACTGTAGGTAGGACTTTTTACTATTTTCCTTGCTTGATAGAAGATTGAGATGTCCTAGCTCATATAGCTGTGAATTGCTAACCTGGGATTCACATACATCTTTCTTTCTTTTTTAGTTGAAATATAGTTGATTTACAGTGTTTCAGGCGTACAGTGAAGTGATTCAGTTATGAAAGTGAAAGTGAAAGTGAAAGTGAAAAGTGAAAGTGAAGTCGCTCAGTTGTGTCCGACTCTTTGCGACCCCATGAACTAGTAGCCTACCAGGCTCCTCCCTCCATGGGATTCTCCAGGCAAGAGTACCGGAGTGGGTTGCCATTTCCTTCTCCAGATTCAGTTATATATATATATGTGTGTGTGTGTGTATCTATATATAAATGTGTGTATATATTCATATTCTTTTCTATTATAGGTTATTACAAGCCATTGCATTCTCTGTGTATAGAATAGGTTCTTGTTGCTTATTTATATACAGTCATGTGTATCTGTTACACATGTCTTTCTGATGTCCCTCTCTGGAACTTGCCATTCTATTAAACCTCTCTTCATGAATGAAGGACCCTGGTCTCCTCGCCACCCACCACCTCTAAGAAATTCCCTTCTTTGGTTTAACATCTCCCCTCTGGAGAATTGCAGCTCAGAAGGTGGTGGCCACCCCTTCCCAAGGGCATTTCCCAGCTGAGCTTCTGAATGTCTGCCCTGCAGTTTCAGTTACGTAGCCAGCACTGATGGGGGCAAAACCTTAGGGTTAATCCTCTTTTGGGTCAAGGTCCTAGGATTATCTACCACAGCTGCATGGCTCCCATGCGGTGTCATGCAGCAGCTCCTGGTACATTTCAGCTCGCACCCTGAGGCTCTCCTTTTCGCTCCTGCCCTTTTGCTGCTCCCCATGAGGGTCTGCCATTTTCTCTGTCCTGCACCTGCCCTGGCATGGACTTCTGCAGGTTATGGGCACATCTCTTAAGACCACTGCCAGTTACCCACTGTCCCGTCTACCATCACCACATTCCCATGGGATGAGAAACCCAGGGATCAAAGCGGGCTGGCGGTCGTGGCCTCACTGGCCCTGCCTGTTTGGCACTTCCAGATCCCCTCTGAGGTCTCATCTTTATCTCCAGTCTATGCTTCAGTTTGGTGGGCCAGCTGGGATGCTTGTCCTGCCCTGTAGCTTCCTGCTCCCTGAGCAGGACATCAAGCCTTGCCCACAGTCACATGTGCGTTTTAGTGACAGAACCGGCAAGCTGAGTGGGAGAAGAAAGGCGACGTCCCTGCATTTATGATGCATCCTGAGGTCTTCTTGACACTGAGTCTCACGGCTCTTTCATGAGCAAAATCTCCTCCAGGTTGATGGTGTTCCATCTGTTGAGGGCAGTGATGTTACCTTCTGTCAGGGGAACAGTGGGCCTATGCTGAGGTCTGAGGAGGAGGATTCAGGAAGCAGGAGGGCCCAGGAGGAGAAGGAAAGGCTTCTAAAGGGAGGCTGACACCAGCCTAGACCTGTCTGGGGAGTGGGGCTGCCATGGCTCAGACTTCCAGCTCGTCAGCTTCAGCTGGGACAGGTGCCATGTCACAGCCAGGGCACTTGGAGAGTCAGCTGGTTAGGCTGACGTGTCTCCAACAAAGGGGTAAAGGGGAGGTGGTGGTCTGTGGGTATCCACAGCAAGGAAGTTGACTGCAGGTGGTGGGCCTGGGGAGACTTACTCAGGCTTGGTCCCATTGGGTGCTTGGTTTTAAATCCCAGCTACATAGTTCTATGACTTCCCAGGTAGCTCAGGGGTAAAGAATTCACCTGCCAGTGCAGGAGATACAGGAGATGTGGGTTCAATCCCTGGGCGGGAAGATCCCCTGGAGGAGGAAATACTGCAGGCAACCCACTCCAGTATTCTTGCCTGAAAAATTCCTTGGACAGAGGAGCCTGGTGGCCACAGTCCATGGGATCACAAAGAATCAGATGTGACTGAGCATGTCAGCACACGCATATATACTCCTATAACAATTTGTGTGTCTCTTTACTTCCCCCAGTCCCTTTTTAAAAGTCAGTTCTTGCTATTTGGAGATGGGAAGGATTAATTGAGATAATGCATGGCAACACGCCAGTTTCTCTGCTATAGTGGGTGGGAAGACTGGACTAGTTTAGGCAAAAGTGGAAGGGAATTGTTGAATAATGAAAAGATTACAAGCCTTCAGCAACACTGCTACATTAAAAAACCAAACCAAACAAAAACAGAGATTTTGAAAATGAATGGGAGTAAAGTTTTGACTATCAGCCGCCTTGATTCACTTAGTGATTATCTTCGTAAGTGTAAATTCTGTGCCTCTAGCAAAACACCCTGCCCTTTGTTAATTGTCACCTGAGTGGTCTCCTGAGAGGCCTTTCCTCCCCTTCACCCCGCCCCCTACCCTGTAAACTAGTACATTTGCCTGTGGCATCTTTCCATCCTTTGAAAAAAATTGTAAAAAAGATTCACAAAAGAAAAAATAAGCACCCTTTAACCCACTTGCTACTTTTCAAGTTTCATTGACCATTAAAAGTTTTTATGGGTCGGGAGGAAAGGCATTTTGCCACTTGAAGTTAAGGTGTGATTCAAATTACAGGACAGCAGAGTCTATTTCCAAAGTGGTGTTTAGCGAGCTTCACAGATATCTTTTTCACAGGACATTTCCTCTGGAGTAGAATGCCAGAATGAGGGAAAGACTCAGAAGCTCCTGGGTAACCAACCTTGAACCCTCGGTCTGTTTACCATGCAGCCTGGCCCATTCTTTTTCTCAGTCCCTTTCTTTCCTCCCTTACTGAACAACCTCAGTATGCTCTTCCACGGATGGCCCCTTACCTGGGCCCCCACTGGGCATGTACAGTGACTGGGATCAGTGGGTGCCCCAAAGGTCCTGCCTCATGGGTAAACATGGTGTTTGTGTTCAGCTGTCTGTTGGGTCACGTGACACCTTGGCTTTTATACCATTTTAATCTAACCATTGTCCTCACATTTTGTTCTTTCATTTGGGTAAAAAAGAACCACATATAAGTTGAAATATAAACCACCGTCATTCATCCTTGCAAGACCTGGGTTTTGAAAGCTGCAAACATCTTCTGTTTTCCAAAGGATAAGAAGAAACAAGCAAATAGAGTTGCTTCATTATTTAGTAGAATGGGTATGCAGTATTGACATACAGATTAAATTTTTAAAGAACCACAGATTTAAAAACCATGACCTAATTTATACCCACAGCTCTTGCAGTGAAAACGTGTGAATCTGTTCTCTTTCTTCTTGGGAGCAATGTCTTCTTGCCCAGGGCATAACCATCTAGTTAATCTGGTCAATAATTAAAATAATTTTTTTTTTATGATAGGGCTGATTTATCTTTGATTTTTTTTAACGCTTGTCAATTAGCTGGATAATCACATAAATGATACTTTTCATTTCATGAGACCCAACTTGAATGCAAAACAAATTAAAAACTGATTTCCCCTGCCAATTTAGAAAAGAAAAGCAGTTCCCACTCATATATTGCTAGATCCATCATCGTCTATAAGCAGTGATGGGGAAAACAGTTTGGGGTGGGGGGGTAAGCAAACCCATTGTGAAAATTCTCCTGTCTTTACATTTGGATATACGATCATCTCCGTTGAGGCAGAGTGGTCTGTTTGACTCAACTACTATTGAAATTCCTTTAAAAAGTAATGATGAATACCTTCCAATGTCTGTTTACACAAATATCTGACTGAACTGGAAAGATATGGGAAACAAATTTTTTAAACTCGCAAGAGAAACCTCTTCTCCCCTTAAAGTCAAGCAAATCTGAGTTGACTTCCCTCATAAATTCAAGAACAAAAAGTAATAAATTGAACATATGAAGGACATTGCTTTTTTTTTTTTTTTAAGTGATGTTTCCTTGCCTTAATGGATTTAGCTGTGGCAGAGAGTCAGAGTAAAGCTGTCTTAACTAAATCTTTGACTGATTATGCATTTTTTCCCTTATTCATACAAGATAGATTCATCATTCCAATTTGTCAAGCTGGCTAGGTTCCAATTAATTACACCCGGCAAACCTCAGCTTGTGCCCTGCCGGTGTCAGGCCTAATCTAGTGCCTCATTTGCTGGCGGCCCAATGAAGAGGCATCAGAGGTGTTGTTCCTTGGTACTTACCGTGATGGATGCCCCTGGCAGCACGGCCCGTGGCAGAGGCGGAGCGGCGGATGCCTCTCTCCTCCAGCCGGGGACTCGCAGCTCCTGCACTAATTTGAGGGCTCATCTGTATAGTGGATGTTGTCGGAGAGTCTATCCTTCACGGCCAGGCTGAAGGCTTTCCCTGATGCTCTCAGGCTGTTTAAATATCTATGCAGGTTCTACATTTCTGTCAGATTTGTCCTTGCAAAATAGAAAAAAAGAAAAAGGCAGCGTGTCCTCGAGCTGAGTTTTTGCGCTCTAACACTTAGCGGCCTGTGTGTGCTGCGGGAGCCAGAGGCACTGGAGAGGTGCACCGAGGCGGCTGGGAGGGTGTCTGTGCTCGTGGGCCTCCAGGCCACGCATAGGCAGCCTCAGGATTATGGTGACTTTATTTCATGCTCTTAGTTTATCAGACAGTGTTGTTGTTTAGATACTGAATTGTGTCCAACTCTCTCGCAACATCATGGACTGTAGCCCACCAGGCTCCTCTGGCCATGGGATTCTCGGATGCTGGGCTGGGTTGCCATTTCCTGCTCCAGAGGATCTTCCTGACCCAGGTACTGAACCCATGTCTCCTATGTCTCCTGCATTGGCAAAGGGATTCTTTACCACTGAGTTACCTGGGAAGGCCATCAGGCAATGACCTGATAATAGTTATCATTTATTAAGCAACGTGAGGGCCACAGGATTTTGATATGCATTCTTCGTGTGCAGGAACTCACTTTTGATGGGTAACTAGAGCCATCTGCTATGTCGAGATCTATACTGGCATAAGGCAATGGCACCTCACTCCAGTACTCTTGCCTGGAAAACCCCATGGCTGGAGTAGCCTGGTGGGCTGCTGTCCATGGGGTCGCTAAGAGTTGGACACGACTGAGCGACTTCCCTTTCACTTTTCACTTTCATGTATTGGAGAAGGAAATGGCAACCCACTCCAGTGTTCTTGCCTGGAGAATCCCAGAGACGAGGGAGCCTGGTGGGAGGCCGTCTATGGAGTCACACAGAGTTGGACACGATGGAAGCAATTTAACAGCATACTGGCATAAAATCTCTTTCGACAAATTGTTTCTATCCTTGTTTAACAATGGGAAAGTTTAACTCAGAGAGCTAAATGATTGCACACAGTTACACAACTATTAAGTGTGGAGTTGGGATTTGAACCAAAGTTTATCTGGTAATAAAGTCTGAGCTCTTCCCAGGATGCGAGGTCATTTCTCTTAAGCGCCTGCTTCTTTCTCTTCCTCCCTTCACGCTCTGCCTTGGCCTTTGACCCTTGCCTTTCTCATAGGCAAACCTCAAGGGGAAGCTGCAGCCTCTGTGCCTTAAGGGGTGCATAATGGCACTGCTGCTGGGGCTGTGTCTCCACTGGACCCATGGAGACAGCAGGCACAGGGTGCAATGGGGCTAGAGCCTGGGCATGTTCCCAGATTGCTTTGATGGCTTCCTTCCTCTCCAAGTCTCCCCCTCAGCTCAGGCGCTCCTCCGTTCTCAGATTGGGATGATCACCTGAAAGTCATTTGAACTGTGGTTTGGAGAAGACTCTTGAGAGTCCCTTGGACTGCAAGGAGATCCAACCAGTCCATCCTAAAGGAGATCAGTCCTGAATGGTCATTGGAAGGACTGATGTTGAAGCTGAAACTCCAATACTTTGGCCACCTGATGTGAAGAACTGACTCTTTAGAAAAGACCCTGATGCTGGGAAAGATTGAAGGCAGGAGAAGTGGGTGACAGAGGATGAGATGGTTGGATGGCATCACCAACTCAATGGACATGAGTTTGATCAAGTTTCAGGAGTTGGTGATGGACAGGGAAGACTGGAGTGCTATAGTCCATGGGGTTGCAAAGAGTCAAACATGATTTGAGTGACTGAAGTGAAGTGAAGTGAAGTGAAGTGAAGTCGCGCAGTCGTGTCTGACCCTCAGCGACCCCATGGACTGCAGCCTTCCAGGCTCCTCTCTCCATGGGATTTTCCAGGTGAGAGTGCTGGAGTGGAGTGCCATTTCCTTCTCCAGGGGATCTTCCTTACCCTGGAATCGAACCCGGGTCTACCGCACTGCAGGCAGACGCTTTACCGTCAGAGCCACCAACTGAAAGTCGTGAGGGCTGGATTCCAGAGTGGCCACTAGAGGGCCTCACGGTGCAGCCCGCATGGGGCAAGCCTTGACCCAGGGCAAGCGGAGATGGAAAGGAGCCACGCTGATATCCACCCTCTCCTTTGTGCTTTCCTGGAAGGCAATGGCACCCCACTCCAGTACTCTTGCCTGGAAGATCCCATGGACAGAGGAGCCTCGTGGGCTGCAGTCCATGGGGTTGCTAAGAGTCAGACATGACTGAGCGACTTCCCTTTCATTTTTCACTTTCATGCATTGGAGAAGGAAATGGCAACCCATTCCAGTGTTCTTGCCTAGAGAATCCCAGGGACAGGGGAGCCTGGTGGGCTGACATCTATGGGGTCGCACAGAGTCGGACACGACTGAAGCGACTTAGCAGCAGCAGCAGCAGCAGGACCACCCAGGGAGCGTGTCTGCTGAATTATGGACTGTGTTTCTGAAGCTCACAGTGAGTCAGCGGCTGGCCAGTAACACACTGCACTGCTTGTGTTGTGTCTTGGCCTCATTTCTTCTTCTTCTTTTAACCCAACTCACTTTTAAAACAAAGTGTTGGCGTCTTAATCCTTACCTCCAGACCCAAGACAGGGTTCTAGTGGGACTAGGAGTGGAGCTGACTCTCCCCGTGCAGCCTCTGCAGACGAGACCCTGAGCGTGATTCTTTTGTTTTGGGAAGAGTCACATCCAAGAGCAACTTTTAATTTAAATAAGACTTCAAGTGCATTAATATTCAGCATTTACATTCCTTCCCGGTTCTTAAATATAATGTGTTTTACAGTTATCAAAAACATATGCTCCTTTTCCACAGCATTTTATATACAACTTGTTCAACAGAAGGTGCCGGCATCCCAATATGTTTTGCTTCGTTTTGGCTTTAACTATTGTGATGAAGAATTCAAGTGCAGGAGAGTCATCTTTATGGAACTGTTGCCAAAGAGTGTCTCATGCATCCAGAGAAAAAGAAGGGAATTATTTATTATTTGTTTCACTGAATTGATTTTTTATGTTTCTAATATGAGGAAGGCTCTGTACCAAGCTTTGTGAGAACTACATGGATGAATCAACCTCAGATCTTATTTTCAAGGAACTTTCAGTCTAATAAAATACCATCTTGAAAAAGTTGGTAGTGGCATTCTTCTTATTACAGGAGTTAGAGGTGATCTATAGCTTCTATATGTGGACTCATACTAACTGGCAAAATATTGAAATACTCTCATGCCTGTTTTTAAATGTGCATTCTCCTAACCCCTCCAACATTTGGCATAGCTGGTTCCTCTCCTTTGGTCCAGCGACTGAAGCAATTAATTCTTGGGAAGGCAGGGGATTCCAAGAGTTTCCTCCAGCACTATCGCCAGTGTCTGTTCTGGTGGCTCAGAACCCATGCCTCATTGTTAAATTATCATGATGTCCTTCCCGAAAAAAGAGATGTGGTGACAATTATATTCATGTGATCTTCACCCTGATTGTTACAGTTGCTAATAAGGATCGTGGATATGTCTCTGCCTCCTTTTAGATCTGTCAGTTTTTGCTTCCTGTATTTTGAGACTTTGTTATGAGGTGCATATTCATTCAGAGTTGTTATACCTTCCTGATGAGTGGACTCATTTATCACCATGGAATGTCCCCCTTTAACGCCTTATCTTGATGCTTATTTTACCTGGTATAGTAAAGTCACAGACCCCGAGTTTGCATGGTCTTTTCCCATCCTTTTATTTTTAACCTATCTGTATCTTTAGATTAAAAGTTCTTCTCTTACAGATGGCATGCAGGTGAGTCTTAGGTTTTTGTTGCTGCTGTTTATTTTTTAATCCAGTATAACAATCTTTGCCTTTTAATAAGAACTGTATGTCTGTTTACATTTAATGGATTTTGGGGCATGGGTGGGTTTAGTCTGGTTTTTATTTTTTTTTTTCTTCTTATATATTGGTATTTTTGTTCCTCTTTTCTTGACTTCTTTAGGTTATCAAATCTATCTTTATTATTTCATTTTCACTTCTCTAAGGGACCTTACCTACTCCTCATAGTGTTTTTAGTTATTTTTCTAGGAATTATTTTGTATGAAATGCAGAGTGAAAGTACAGAGTCCCGACCACTGGGCCAATCACAATATGATTCCCCCAACTCTATTTCTTAAGCATAATAATATGATTTTACATTCTGGAATTATTTTTCCTTTTTTTCCCCCGACTTTTTCATGAATTGATATGACCATACACTTTTATTTCAGCCAGTATCCCATACCTGTTTGCCACATTTTTTACCTATTCTTAACTTATGAGAACACTGACAGTGGCATGGATGGTTCCCTGATGGTTCAGTGGTAAAGAACCTGTCTGCCAATGCAGGAGACAGGGGTTCGATCCCTGGCTTGGGAAGATCCCCTGAACAAGGAAATGGCAAACCCCTTCAGTATTCTTGCCTGGAGAATCCAATGGACAGAGGAGTCTGGCAGGCTACAGTCCATGGGGTTGCAAAAGAGTCAGGCATGACTCAGTAACTAAACAGCAACTATATAGTTCTGGTGACAAGTCATCTCTAAGTGGCTGGCATTCCTGTTAAGGCACTGAGAATCACAGTATAAAACTGGGCGTCTCGAACTGGCTGTGTCTGCAGACAGACTTTACTGACTTACACAGAGTTTAATGTATTTTAAACTTACTTTTAGATTTGGAAGGTTTTACATGAAGTTTGTATATTTCTGACTTCTCCTGAGTATAAAAAGTCCCATAAGTTTCAGCCCTAAATTCTGTTATTCTATTTGGCCCCATCAACCAAGGCAAATAATATTCCTGCCCCAACAAAACTTGTGCTGTTTAGTTTGCCCTGGTTTTCCACCCCAGTTCACGCACCAACACTGTCCTGCTGGTCCTCAAGTTCAAAAACAAGAATTAGAATTTCTCCATGCACCATCCAGGCTGTATCCTGGGTGATCTAGAAAGTGAATTGAGATTGCCCCATCAACCAAGGCAAATAATATTCCTGCCCCAACAAAACTTGTGCTGTTTAGTTTGCCCTGGTTTTCCACCCCAGTTCACGCACCAACACTGTCCTGCTGGTCCTCAAGTTCAAAAACAAGAATTAGAATTTCTCCATGCACCATCCAGGCTGTATCCTGGGGTGATCTAGAAAGTGAATTGAGATAATTCACTGATTTGCACCAGTTAAGAGATTAGGTAGGAAGCTTGGGCTTATGCCTCGTTAAGACCAAATGGAATCTACAAAGGGAATGTGACTTTTGGGGAACTCACCATGGTAAAAAGAAACAAACAAACAAACAAACAAACCCCCCTTGAATTCTTCAATGAGGACTCCAAGCCTGAATACATAGCACTAATTTTCTCTGGCTGGGTGAATTGGTGCATACTGGATAGAGGACTTCCACTTCTAAATCGTAAAGGAGTCCACATTTTCTGAATGCATTTCACCTCTGAAAGTAAACCTTAATCATAAAAATTGGCTCAAGATTACAATCTTTTCAGAGGTGACAAGGCTCCAGATTGTGCTGGGAAGGATACAGGTGACATGAAAAATAATCTCACTGCAACAGTGATTAGATGCACTGGGAAACACTTTTGTCTCTTTGCTCTCTTAGAATAATTTTTCCCCTCTTTTTTTTCATTTTTATACTATTTATATATTTTTTAATTAATTAAATAGGCAGCTAATTACTTTACAATATTGTAGTGGTTTTTGTCATATATTGAGATGACCCAGCCATGGGTGTACATGTGTCCCCCATCCTGAAACCTCTCCCACCTCCCCCCACCCCATCCCTCTGGGTCATCCCAGTGCACCAGCTTTGAGTGCCCTGTTTCATGCATTGAACTTGGACTGGCGATCTATTTCACATATGGTAATACACATGTTTCAATGCTATTCTCTCAAATCATCCTACCCTCGCCATCTCCCACAGAGTCCAAAAGTCTGTTCTTTATATCTGTGTTTCTTTTGCTGTCTCACATATAGGGTCATTGTTACCATCTTTCTAAATACTGTATTGGTGTTTTTCTTTCTGACTTATTTCACTCTGTGTAATAGGCTCCAGTTTCATCCACCTCATTAGAACTGATTCAAATGAATTCTTTTAAATAGCTGAGTAATATTCCATTGTGTATATGTACCACAGCTTTCTTATCCATTTGTCTGCCAGCGACTTCAGATTCAGACACTTTGCTTCTGCAAGCTGGATTCCATAGCCCTGTCCAGGAGCCAGTGCTGTGGGGCTGAGCAAAAGGGTAGGAACCAAAGAGAACAAAGAAGAAGGTATCCTGAACAAGGAGCATGTTGGTGGTCATCAGCGAAGAGTGATATTCATGATCTAGATGAGACGAGGTTAAGTTTGTGCTGTGTACTTGGCAAGAAAAAACTTCAAAGCCAGCTGGAGTGGTTTTGAAATTTCAAATAGCCATCTGTCAGTGTGGACAGAGAGACAAACACTCTTCAGCCATTTTATCCTCTTTGGAGTTTCGTGGAGGGGAAAAGAATACTTTCTCTAATGATAGAAAATTAGAAAAGACAAGTAGAGTGGAATCTCTGCCCCAAATCCATCCTTTTAGATTAATGCTCACTAATGGATATTAAAACATGGTAGATTAATGAGAGCCTGATAGACCATGCAGCTGAAAAAACACATTTTATTTTGACAGCCAGGCAATCAAGAGCTACCCAGGGATTAAAGAGCAATTCAGATTAAATTCCCCTCTCCATGAGGACATCCTTTCCTTGGTAAATCCTGAGCTGGAGGAGAGGGGCAGAGAGACACTGTGACCAGCAGAGGCATTTCTTCAGCCTAAGGTTTGCAGCCACAGACTTAAAGGGCACACTTAGGTTTTATGCCCTAGTAGGTTAACCAGACACAGGCCAACAGGAGAAAGGGTGCTAGAATTTTGGATCAGCAGGGGTTGGAGGTCATGAGGAGCTTGGATGGCGGGGAACGAAGGGGCCGCCGTGTGACCCAGCGGCCAGTGTAGCAGTGAAGTGTGTTTTGGTCATTGTGTTGTTATTTACTCTCTGGAGTAGTTATGAACTGCGTGAATTAAACTCAGCGGGAGCTACACTTCCCAGGTTCCCTTTTCTGTCTGACTCCTCATCAGGGCTGGTCGCAGAAGTTTGTAGAGATTTGAATATGAAGCAGCAGCCGACTTTATGGGTTGGCTCTGAGGGTCTCAGGTGGGAAGAACACAGTGGCGGCCAGCACGCACTGCCCCTCAGGTGCCACCTCACCTTCCAGGCTCAGCAAGACTCCGGACCACCAGCTCCGCTGGCTTCCATCAAGTCTCTCCCGTGGGCATCTCTGTGGCCGAGGATGCCGGGTCTTCCTTTGTGCCGCTGTGAATTTTCGGTGGTCAGAGACAGATGTGGGAGGTCCAGGGTGTGTCTGTGGGTTCCAGATTATGCGTGTGGGGTCCAGCCCTCTCCCACATTGCACATAGCTTCCCTGGAAGACCACTTGCCTGCTGACTTAATAGAAGTGACTAAAGGAACAACACCAGAGGGAATCACCCTATATAGACTCTTCTCTAACCTCCAGGTCTAATTTTATCAACACTCAGACTATTCTAAACACCTCAAAGTGGTCCTGGTTCTCGGGTCAGATCCCCAGCAACACCCAGATGATGTGCAGTGGATTAACATCTGGGATTGTTTCCAAAGCAAACCTGGGTCTGTTTGCCTGCTGCTACTGCTGCTGCTGCTGCTGCTGCTACATTGCTTCAGTCGTGTCCGACTCTGTGCGACCCCATAGACGGCAGCCCACTAGGCTCCCCCGTCCCTGGGATTCTCCAGGCAAGAGTACTGGAGCCTACATGCAGTCGATTATATTGACTCTGAATTGTGGTGAAGAAAACTGGTGTTTATTGTAGGGCACCAAGCTTGCAAAGAAAGGTTTTTTAAAAGATAGGATGAGGGAGAAGGTTACAGGGTATATGATCAACTCATGGACTTTCTCTGATTGGTTAGTGGTGAGGTAACTGGGAATCAGTATCATCAACCTTGTTCCCACCTGTCTGGGGGTCTACCTGCTTGTGGTCCACATACAGTTAACTTGTTCCACATTGTGGGAGAGTTTTAGTATCTTTAAAATAGCTCACAGGATATGGCTCAGGTTATTTTATATATCACTTGAGGATAAACTATAAGCCCTTGACTTTGTTTAATGTCTAAACTAGTATTATTTTGTCTCGCTTGACTGTTTTCTTTTAATTATACATGTTATCACTTCTCTGATTAAATCTGTTCTTTGGAACTCAAGAGAGGCTAAAGCTTTTCTGCAAACAAGAGGCAGGTGGAGGACATGGGAAGTTTGTCCTAAGAAGGCTGAAGAGAGTCCTGCTCTGCGACAGGGGGATTATTGCAAAGTTGTTGGGAGAGTCTCTGTCCTCATAAGTAAAAGTCTCCTTGTTAGCTTTAGGCTCTAGGGCAATCTCAGCTAAACTGTGATGAGCTCTTTGTACATTCTGTACAGTGATGAAGACTACTGAGATGGAAAGATCCTGGCAAAATTATGCTGTATTGATGGGATACAGCCTGTCTGTTGTTTCTCCCTGTCACTGCCTTTGACATGCGTCCTCCAGGGTAAATGCAATTACTGCCATCTTGCCTCCCGTTATAATGGAAAGTTGGGAGGTTGATCCATGTGTTTTGTCCTCTGCCTTTAAGAGTTAGCTGTGTAGTCACCTTCCCAATCAGGAAAAATGGGGGTCACTTTTAGTTTTATGGAGTTGTCATGTTCAACTCTTTGTGACCCCATAGTCTACAGCATGCCAGGCTTCTCTGTCCTCCGCTCTCTCTCAGAGTCCGCTGAAATTTGTGTCCATCAAGTTGGTGATGCTATCTAACCATCTCATCCTCTGCCACCCCCTCCTCCTTTGGCCTTTCATCTTTCCCAGCAGCAGAATCTTTTCCGGTGAGTTGGCTCTGCATCAGGCAGCCAAAGTATTGGAGCTTCAGCTTTAGCATCAATCCTTCCAATGAATATTCAGGGTTGATTTCCTTTAGGATTGACTGGTTTGATCTCCCTTCAGTCCAAGGGCCTCTCAAGAGTCTTCTCCAGTGCCACAATATGAAAGTTCCTTCAGCACTCAGCCTTCTTTATGGTCCGGCTCTCACATCCATACATGACTACAGGAAAAACCACAGCTTTGACTAGATGGACCTTTCTTGGCCACATAGAGATGTCTCCATGTTTTACTCCTCTGTCCAGGTTTTATGAAGATTTAGCTATAATTCCTAGGTTGGAAACTCAGTGAGTGCAAGGCTTGAGATGAGTTTTTAATAAGCTACTTTAAATTGTGGGGCTGAGAGCTGCAGATCATCACATCTGAGATCTTATGAGGAAAGAGAGGAAATAGCCTTTGCTGCCTTCTTGCTTTGTCCTCTGAGTTTCACATGCATTTTCTGTGTTATCTCATCTAATCTCAAGTTATGCAAGGAAATGGGTGTTAGTATTCCTACCTCACCAGTGAGAACATAGCATCTTGGAGAGGTTTAATTACTTGGCTAGGTTTTGTTAGTATGTGGGTAGTTGGTTTTGAATCTAGAGTTTTCTAGTTCAAAAGCGCTTGAACCTGCTTTATGTCACTTCACTTTTATGAAAGTCTACATTAATACTTGTGTATGCTAGTCGAAAGGAATCTGAAGATTTTCATTTTTACAGAAAGAGAGGTAGAAGGTGAAAATAGGGCTCAGCGCTTGTTTTGCAGCAGCAATTATAGAGGCATCGCACACCACAAGCCTTAAGAGCAACCCCATCAGCCTCCTTCCCTGAGAACTGCAGTTGGCAGCTCAGCATCAAGCCCCCGTAGCTTTGAACTGTGTCTCCAACCATCTGGGCTGGCTCTCGATTCATTCTGTGTATCCTTTAGCAAGGTGAGATCTAAGGTACTTGCTTCTTTGCTTTATGCCATTGAGGCTTGCAAAAGATTTCAAGGAATACTCTGCTATCGAATAACAGGGGAGCGCTTGATGGCTAATTGGATGTTTCAGTTTGTTTATTTCTTCCACAAATCCTTGTCCAGCAAATAATCTAAATGTTCCCCTAAAGAATCTGAAGTGTAAATGTATGTAACACAAGTTGGACTAGAGACAGGAGGGAACTTCCACTGAAAATATCACTTCACCCTTCCCCTCCCCCTTGTCAGGGGCTTCCTTTCAATCTATTTGCTCTCTCCAAGCTCCATCGTCTCATGAGGCTTTCTGTAGTTTTCTTGTATAAGCACCATCCTTTTGGCAATATCCAGTGTCAGAGGCCACTACTCCGCAGTCATTTTTTCAGGACTGTGTGTTATCTACATTCACTTACCACTAACTTTGGAAGGAACTTGACTTGCTTATTTCACACTCTGAAGTATCTGAATACCATCAACAATTCTGTTCAAAGACAAAGTTGTTTCATCATTCTTATCTCAGTGGCCTTGATAAGAGCTCCTCTTTACTAGCAAAGGAAGAGTCAAGTTGAACTAGAAATCCAGAACCTTGGGACTTTTTCCACAGTAAGTCAGCTATTCAATATGCTTCTCAAATACAGTGTTATTAGGGTATCTTTTCAATCCACATTCGACTCAATTTTCCTTGCTCTCACCATTATCATCCTCACTGTCACCACAAAAACTCCCTCTTGAGAGTCTGTGTGTTGTGATGCTTGTCAATGTGATATGTGCATTTAAGGGGGGATGCTGGTGCAGAGGAAAGAGAAAAGGGGCCGGGACATCAAGCTCTTATTCCAGCTTTCCAGCTGAGCCAGTTCTGAGTCTTGGAGCACTTGTAAAATGAGAACAAGGATGCCTTCTTTCATCTTTTCTTATCTCAAAAGATAAATGAAAATAAATTTTGTAATTCATGGAAACCACTTTGGACAACTAGGAAAGAAAAAAAGCACTAATCAAACCAGAGCTTAATTTTTACTGGGTTTCTTTATTTGTATGGGCTTCTGTGCATAGTTTGTCTTAGGATGACGGCTTTTGAGCTGTGTATACCAGTGTGTGATGATGGCACTCTGGTGCTGGTGGAAGGGTTCAGTTCCATTCTCATCAGAAGAACTCTATTTTTACCTTTTTTAATAATGATATTTAAAAAATTAAGATTATTTTAAGAGAAGTTTAAGATTCACAGCAAAGTTGAGAGGAGGCTACAAAGATTTCCCATACACCCTATGTCCCCTTGAACACTTAGCTCCCCTTATAATCTACATCCCTCACCAAAGTAGCACATTGTTACAATTGATGAACCTACACTGATACATCCCAGTCACCCAAATCCATAATCTACTTTAGAGTTTGCTCTTAGTGCAGTTCATTCCATGGGTTTGGATAAATGTAAAGTGATATG
The DNA here is from genome assembly GCA_006408675.1 of Madoqua kirkii. Taxonomy (NCBI): domain Eukaryota; kingdom Metazoa; phylum Chordata; class Mammalia; order Artiodactyla; family Bovidae; genus Madoqua; species Madoqua kirkii. The sequence goes on from SJYC01063533.1 coordinate 24,747, forward strand.
GGAAATAGATGGGGAAACAGTGGAAACAGAGCCAGACTTTATTTTGGGGGTTTCCAAAATCACTGCAAATGGTGGTTGCAGCCGTGAAACTAAAAGATGCTTACTCCTTGGAAGAAAAGTTATGACCAACCTAGATAGTATATTCAAAAGCAGAGACATTACTTTGCCGACTAAGGTCTGTCTAGTCAAGGCTATGGTTTTTCCAATGGTCATGTATGGATGTGAGAGTTGGACTGTGAAGAAAGCTGAGAGCCGAAGAATTGATGCTTTTGAACTAAGGTGTTGGAGAAGACTCTTGAGAGTCCCTTGGACTGCAAGGAGATCCAACCAGTCCATCCTAAAGGAGATCAGTCCTGGGTGTTCTTTGGAAGGACTGATGCTGAAGCTGAAACTCCAGTACTTTGGCCACCTGATGCAAAGAGTTGACTCATTGGAAAAGACTCTGATGCTGGGAGGGATTGGGGGCAGGAGGAGAAGGGGACGACCGAGGATGAGATGGCTGGATGGCATCACTGACTCAATGGACGTGAGTCTGAGTGAACTCTGGGAGTTGGTGATGGACAGGGAGGCCTGGCGTGCTGCAATGCATGGGGTCACAAAGAGTTGGACACGACTGAGAGACTGAACTGAACTGAAAGTGATATATATCCATCATTACAGTATCATAGTATAGACTATTTTCACTGCCCTAAGAATCCTGTTCTCTGCCTATTCATCCCTCTCCCCACTCCTCATAATGAGATTTGATATTGGAATAATGAATACGTTTGATTAGAAATAGAAAAGTAAGAACAAGCTTCTGGTACTCGAGATTGAAAGGCACTGGTGCTGGATAAAATTCTTGATGACTTCATGTCTTTTCTACATGAGTTGGAAAGGAAAATGTCTGTGTTGTGTCCAAAAGTTGATAAATCTGGAGTGGAAGGCAAGTCTAGGCATATAATTAGGGTATACATTAGGGAAAGTAATTATGGAGAGTCCAGATTCAGTTTTGATTTTGTGTTTGACAGGGGATGTATGCAGTTCTCTGACTTTAGGAGGAGAGGCTAGCAGTGGCTCAGCTAACTAGGAATCAAAATGCTTAGTGACATAGGTCCAAGAAGAAACAGCAGTGGGGAAGACAGGAGACACAGGTCTAGTACAGCAGTTGCACACATACGTGGTAATTAGCAAATCACTTCCCTGCACAGATGCTCATTTGAGCATTCACATAGATTAAGTGTCTTTTTTGTGTGTAGGTACTGAAGTCAAAGTAATGATATCGAGAGTCTCTAAAAATATTCTAATATTTTATGCTCAGTTGCTGCTGTTTATGTGGTGTGCAGATGAGCAGAGGAAGTGGGGAGTATTGCTCAGGGGGTGGGGAAAAAAAGAGGGAAGGAGGTGTGAAGGTGGGAAAGGAAACATGGCCTGATTTTTCCTCTCTTTTCATTGCTCTCCACTCCTCACTCACCCTTTCCCCAGGTATTCAGACAGATGGTGGGGTTTTGGTGAAGTCCATTGCCTGAGAGTATCTGCTAATTCCATGATCTCAGTGTCCGCAGGAGCCCATCCTTCACCTGAGTGATTGCAGCAGCCCAAGAAACCATCTAGGGAACCCAGTCTTTCTATAGAGGTGACCCATTTTGGAGGAGGGAAATTGGAACCCATCAAGCTGACCTTTGGTTTTGCCAATAAAGTGCATCAGAACTGGCCAGCTCATTTGCAGACAGTCGTTTTTGGCAGGAGTCTTGAAGCCAGCAGTGGTGGAGAGATTTTTATGAGGATGCAGAGCATCCAAAGACATAAAAGGCAAAAGAAATGCTTGTTAGTTATGGAGAAGGTGAACGGCTTAGAAAACTGATTAGCGTAGCAGTGTGGTCAGATAGAAATGAAAGCTCAGAAGCATAATCGTTAATTGGGTGCTTACCTACTAATTTGAGCTTGGATGTCAGCAGAACTGCAGTTCATTTCAAACTCAGGGTCAGACTTTAATGCTACATCATAAATTACATAAAGGCACAACACTAACAATTAGATAATTATGGAGACCCATGCTGTTGCAATTTAACTGGGCAAGTTCAGGGCAAACATGACAGGATTACTGCTTAACCCTCAGACTGCTGGCAGGTTTTTCACCAAAAAGACACATGAATATATAAGTTGATGTTGTTGGCTGGTTTTCAAAGCCTAGGGGTTAAATAATTTCTTTCCAGTAGCTAGATTCATCAGATGACCGAAGCAGACTCAGAAGAAATATTAGAGAAGTGTTAAATATTTCATAGAAAAACCTCATCTTTAAATCCACACCAGTTAAAGATTCTGGGTTGGGCTGGGTTCCAGCTGAATTTGAAGCTTAAGCTTAAAAGTCAAAGCTAGTTTTTACCCTTTGAAGACTTTCTGTAGATGAAATGTGTGATCTTTCAATTCTAGGTCCTTCACATTAACAGGTGAATCAAAATAGAAGATTCAGGGTTCATATTTTATTCTCGTTGCATTCTTGCTGGCAAACAAGTGGCTGACTCAATTGGTGAAGATGTTTTCATGGCTAGTGTGCATTGACAAGGCTGTGGTGGTGCTTCTTTGATGTGCTTCTTTCATTCATTCATCTGCTGATTCCTGAATCTTGAGCACCTCTGTGTGCTGGGGTTGGGCGATGTAGACATCATTCAGTAGGCATTTAAACATAAGTGTGTTTTCCTGGTGGAGTCACATGTATGGAGGGTTGGCCCACATGCCAGCATTAAGGGTATTGCTGGGACTGATTTATTTTTACTGTCAGAATATGAGCTTGAGAAAGTCGATAGCCATACCTTGCTTTCCCTTCATTCCCACAGCCCCAGCACAAGGACAGGGGTACCGTCAGAGGAATGGGTTTAAGACCTTTGCTGAAGGAATGAGTAATTTTTATCTGGAAATAAAAAAGGAAAAAATGGAGTTTCACCAAAGTTTAGGTTTTGGCAACTCAGGTTATTTGGCAACTAAGATCATATTTTAACCTTTGAGAAGCTGACATTGAATTCCATCATTAAATAACTTTTTGTTAAATACAGATCTGATATGTTTGTTTTTTGTTCCAAAAAAGACACAGTGTGATCCCCTCAGTGCCTAGAGTTGGGATGACAAAAGATCATAGAAACAGCATCATGGAATTTAAGGTTGTGGGATTCATGGGAGTTGCATGTTGAGTGTCTTTCTAATGTGTAAGAAAGTGAGTTTTTCTGAGGCCTTGGCATGGGGGGCCCTAGGCTCTGATTCAGGACTATGATGTGAAGATGGAAATGGGAAGGATCTGAGACTGGAAATCTCCCTTGTGCTCCCCAGCCTGGGATTGAGGACATCCCAGGGGGACACTGCTATGTGTGTGTATGTGCATGCATTAGAAAAACCTCATCTTTAAATCCACACCAGTTAAAGATTCTGGGTTGGGCTGGGTTCCAGCTGAATTTGAAGCTTAAGCTTAAAAGTCAAAGCTAGTTTTTACCCTTTGAAGACTTTCTGTAGATGAAATGTGTGATCTTTCAATTCTAGGTCCTTCACATTAACAGGTGAATCAAAATAGAAGATTCAGGGTTCATATTTTATTCTCGTTGCATTCTTGCTGGCAAACAAGTGGCTGACTCAATTGGTGAAGATGTTTTCATGGCTAGTGTGCATTGACAAGGCTGTGGTGGTGCTTCTTTGATGTGCTTCTTTCATTCATTCATCTGCTGATTCCTGACATCTTGAGCACCTCTGTGTGCTGGGGTTGGGCGATGTAGACATCATTCAGTAGGCATTTAAACATAAGTGTGTTTTCCTGGTGGAGTCACATGTATGGAGGGTTGGCCCACATGCCAGCATTAAGGGTATTGCTGGGACTGATTTATTTTTACTGTCAGAATATGAGCTTGAGAAAGTCGATAGCCATACCTTGCTTTCCCTTCATTCCCACAGCCCCAGCACAAGGACAGGGGTACCGTCAGAGGAATGGGTTTAAGACCTTTGCTGAAGGAATGAGTAATTTTTATCTGGAAATAAAAAAGGAAAAAATGGAGTTTCACCAAAGTTTAGGTTTTGGCAACTCAGGTTATTTGGCAACTAAGATCATATTTTAACCTTTGAGAAGCTGACATTGAATTCCATCATTAAATAACTTTTTGTTAAATACAGATCTGATATGTTTGTTTTTTGTTCCAAAAAAGACACAGTGTGATCCCCTCAGTGCCTAGAGTTGGGATGACAAAAGATCATAGAAACAGCATCATGGAATTTAAGGTTGTGGGATTCATGGGAGTTGCATGTTGAGTGTCTTTCTAATGTGTAAGAAAGTGAGTTTTTCTGAGGCCTTGGCATGGGGGGCCCTAGGCTCTGATTCAGGACTATGATGTGAAGATGGAAATGGGAAGGATCTGAGACTGGAAATCTCCCTTGTGCTCCCCAGCCTGGGATTGAGGACATCCCAGGGGGACACTGCTATGTGTGTGTATGTGCATGCACACATATGTGCGTGTGTGTGTGTGTGTATCAACAACCAGCAGAGTAGTATAACTGAGTTTAAGAGTAGGGTGTGTTAGAACCAAGCCTGGAGAAGAGAGATGTCCTTTTCTGCCCAATCTCTCCTCTTTCTGGTGAGAGACGTTGCTTGGTGGGCTGTCCTCCACCGGCTCTCCTGGTTCAGAGGGTGCATCTCAGAGCTCCGTGGCAGCACTCAGCAGGCCATCCCCGAGCCTCTGGAGTGGGCCAGAGTAGCACTGACCACAGAGAATGGGACTCAGAGCTCTCATCTCTCTCATCAACAAGAGATGACTCGGAGCTCTCATCATCTCTCATCTCATCTCATCATCTACAGGACTCAGAGCTCAGATCGTCAGAGCTCTCTCTTCTGCAGGGATGTAGCTAGGACTAACCTTGCAAACCCGGAGGATGCCCTGAATTTCTGAGATAAATCACAAGGACGGAATCCCGAGGAGAAGATATGCTCTTGTTCTAGGTAAGGCAGGATCTACCACTCACTTACCTTGCCTTTTGACTTTCATTTTATTCCCTCTTGGGTCTTTATTGCTTCCTTTCTTCTACTGACCTCAGGTTTCGTTTGTTCTCCGTCTAATTCTTTTAGGTGGTAGGTTAGGTTGTTTGAGATGTTTCTTGTTTTTTGAGGAGGGCCTGTGCTACTATGAACTTCCCTCTCGAGGTTGCTTTTGCTGCATCCCATAGATTATCGTGGTTGTGTTTTCATTGTCATTTGTTCCGAGGCAGTTTCTGATTTCAGTGTTGACCCATTGGTGTTTTTAGTAACATGTTGTATAGTCTCCATGTCATCATTTTTCATTTAATTTATACCCCAAACTGCTTCCCAGATGCCACTAGTGGTAAAGAACCCACCTGCCAATACTGGAGACTTAAGAGATGAGGGTTCAATCCCTAGGTTGGGAAAATCCCCCAGAGGAGGAAATGGTAACCCACTCCAGTACTCTCACCTGGAGAAGCCCATGGACAGAGGAGCCTGGCAGGTTACAGTCCATGGGATGGCAAAGAGCTGGACACAACTGAAGTGACTTAGTACACGTATCCCAAAATACTTAAGTGGGAATATTAGCTCCATATAGATAAGGAAACTGAGGGTCTGGGGATGATAAATAACAAAGATGTTTCAGATTGTAGAAACTACAAATGAACCATCCCCTCAACAAATGGTGGTCATTTTTTTGTATATGATAGTGATACACAAAATGAGAAAGAACAGTTCTCTACTGAAACAATTCTTATGCAGGAACAAGAAGACACCTTTCAGAATACCACCTCAGCATTTGCTTTGGTCAAAGTCTTTTTACCACCTTACCTTTTTGTCCTTCCACATTCTCCAGTGGGAAAACCTGAGTCATGATAAAAGTTCAATAAGCCTGATACATTTCTTAACCTGTCAGTTCAGTTCAGTCATTCAGCCGTGTCCGACTCTCTGCGATCCCATGGACTGCCGCAACCAGGTTCCCTGTCCATCACCAACTCCCGGAGCTTGCTCAGACTCACGTCCACTGAGTGATGCCATCCAACCTCTTTGTCCTCTGTTGTCCCCTTCTCCTCCTGCCATAAACTATGTTCAGCCTCAAAGCCTGAAGAGTCTTCAGTGACCACCAGTGCTGACAGATATGCTTTGTTCATAACAGACCTCTCCATAAAGGAACTCTTGGAAATTTTGCTAGTGTTGGGATTTGATATATACATTTTTTCTCCTGTGCACAAAGACATCTGATGATCCATCTTTGAACATTAACTCATTTAAAGTTTAAGTGATGGCCCATTTTCTTCTTTTTTCTTTATTCTGGAAGTTTGTAACTTTTCACCACCTTCCACCCTTTGCCTCTGGCAACAACCAATTTGTTCTGTTACTATGAGTTTGATTTTGTTAGACTTCACATTTTAGTGAGATTATACAGTATTTGTTTTTCCTCTATATGACATTTCATTTAGCATAATGCCTTCAAAGTCAATCTATGTTCTTAAAATGGAAGCATTTCATTCTTTTTATGGTTGCATATCATTTTATGTAAACATCTCACATTTTCTTTTTTAAAATTAATTTTTATTGGAGTATGAGATCAGTTCAGTCGCTCAGTCCTGACCAGCTCTTTGCAACCCCACGGACTGCAGCACACCTGGCCTCCCTGTCCGTCACCAGCTCCCGGAGCTTACTCAAGCTCCTGTCCACTGAGTCAGTGATGCCATGCAGCATAGTTGCTTTACAGTGTTGGGTTAGTTTCTACTGTATAACAAAACGAATCAGCCGTAGGTGTATATACATTCCCTCCCTTTTGGACTTCCTTCCATTTCGGGTTACCATAGTGCATTGAGTTCAGTTCATTATGCCATATAATATGTTCTCATTAGTTATCTATTTTATACATAGTATCAATAGTAAATTTGTGTCAATCTCAATCTCATAATTCTTCCCACCCACCTTCCTCCTTGGTGTGAGAGTGTATGCATGCTACATCAGTTCAGTCTGTCTGACTCTTTGCGATCCTATGGATTGTAACCCTCCAGGCTCCTCTGTCCTTGGAATTCTCCAGGCAAAAATACTGGAGTGGTTTGCCATTCCTTTCTCCAGGGAATCTTCCCAACATAGGGATCAAACCTGAGTCTCTTATGTCTCCTGCACTGGCAGGCAGGTTCTTTTTACCTCTAGTGCCGCCTGGGAATCCCATTCCTCCTTGGTATCTATACATTTGTTCTCTACATCTGTGTTTCTATTTCTGTTTTGCAAATAGTATCATCTATACCATTTTTTTGGCTTTCACAAATACATGTTAATATAGGATACTTGTTTTTCTCTTTTTGACTTATTTCACTCTGTATGACACCCTCTAGGTCCAGTCACATGTCTACTAATGACCCCATTTTATTCCTTTCATGGCTAAGTAATATTCCTTTGTATATGTGTACCATATCTTCTTAATTACATTTTCTTTATCCATTCATTTGTCAACAGACACAGCTTTTTCCCTGTCTCAGATACTGCAAATAATGGTCCAATGAGTATATGCATTTCCTTTGCATATATACTCAGAAGTAGAATTGCTGGATCATATGACTGTTCTATTTTTAATGTTTTGAGAAGCATCCATACTGTTTCTTACAATGGCTTCACTGATTTAAATTCCTATCAACTGTTCATAAGGGTTAAAAAGCAGATGTTTTTATGGAATTTCTTTGCTTTTTCTGTGATCCAATAGATGTTGACAATTTGATTTCTGATTCCTCTGTCTCTTCTAAATCCAGCTTGTGTATCTGTAAGTTCTCGGTTCCCATACTGTTTGTTGAAGCCTAGCTTGAAGGATTTTGAGCATTATCATGCTAGCATGTGAAATGAGTGCAGTTGTGTGGTAGTTTTACCCATCTGTATGCAGAGTTTCAAAGAATTACAAGGAGAGATAAGAAAGCCTTCTTAAATGAATAATGCAAAGAACTAGAGAAAAACAATAGAATGGGAAAGATTAGAGATCTCTTCAAGAAAATTAGAGATACCAAGGGAACATTTCATGCCAAGATGGGCACAAAAAAGGACAGAAATGGTATGGACCTAACAGAGGCAGAAAATATTAAGAAGAGGTGGCAGGAATACACAGAAGAGCTGCCCCCAAAAAGGTTATAATGACCCAGATAACCACGATGGTGTGATCACTCACCTAGAGCCAGACATCCTAGAGTGTGAAGTCAAGTGGGCCTTAGGAAGAATTACTACAAACAAAACTAGTGGAGGTGATGGAATTACAGCTGAATGATTTCAAATCCTAAAAGATGATGCTGTGAAAGTGCTGCACTCAATATGTCAGCAAATTTGGAAAACTCAGCAGTGGCCACAGGACTGGAAAAGGTCAGTTTTCATTCCAGTCCCAAAGAAGGGCAATGGCACAGATCAAAGGGTATGTGCATTTAAAATGTTGATGGATGTTGTGACATTACTTTCCAGAGATTTGACAGTGATTTGGGATGCTGACTAGCTATGGGATGCTAACCAACTGTTCTAAAGACATTTTTAGGTAGAACTTGATCAGGCAGAATGTGTTCAGACAGTAAGAGAAGCACTGAACTAGAGGCTATAGTAGTGGGAAGACTGGGGAAGGCTGATGGTCTTTGTATCAGGCATGAAGGGGAGGCGTGTGCTGTGTCCTGTAGGACCCAAAGGCACTGAAACTCACAAGTGGATGAGACATATTAAGGCTTAGTGTGAAGTAATGAATATTTTAAAATATTTTAAAAATTGTTAATGAACTATAGTTGAATTACAATGCTATGTTAATTATCACTGTAGAACCAAGTGACTCATTTATATGTATTCTTTTTCAAATTATTTTCTATTATGGTTTATCACAAGATGTTGAATGTAGTTCCCTGTGCTCTGCAGTAGGATCCTGTTGTCCATCCATTCTATATATACCGATTTGCCTTTGCTAATCCCAAACTCCCACTCCGTTTCTCTCCTACCTCGCGCCCCAGCAATCACGTCTGTTCTCTATATCTGTGATGCAGTTTCTGCTTCATAGATGGGTTCATTTGTTTCATATTTGAGAGCCCACATATAAGTGGTATCAGATGGTATTTGTCTTTCTCTTTCTGACATAATTCACTCAGGATGATAATTTCTAGGTGCTTCCATGTTGCTGCAAATGGCATTATTTCATTTTTTTATAGCTGAGTAGTATTCCATTGTACTGTGTAGACCAAATATTTGTTCAGATTTTTTAATAACATCCCCCAAACCCGAGTGAACTTTCTGGCCCATCTAATATATATGTACCACATGTTCTTTATCCATTCATCTATGAATGGATATTTAGCTTGTTTCCATGTTTCGGCTATTGTGAACGGTGCTGATGTGAACATCGGGGTGCATGCACCTTTTTCAATTCCAGTTTCGCCTGGATATATGCCCAAGTGTAGGAATGCTAGGTCATACGGCAGCTCTATTGTTAGTTTTCTGAGGAATCTCTGTACTGTTTTCCTTAGCGGCTACACTTAGCTTTTCCATCAATGGTGTAGGAGGCGTCCTCTTTTCCCACACCCTCTCCAATATTTATTTGTAGACTTTTTAATGATGGCCATTCTGACTGGCATGAAGTGGTACCTCACTGTAGCTTTGATTTCATTTCTCTAATAATTAGCAATGTTGAGCATCTTTCCATGTGCCCACTGGCCATCTGTGAAGAAATACCTTTTAAGGGTGTTTTCAAATATTAAACTGTCTCCAAGGAAGTCAGACTGCTCTTACTATATGTGTCCAAGTCTAGGCTGGTTGCCTCTGGTCATGTGTGTATGTGAGTGTGCATGTGTGTTTGTGTGCGCACAGGGCAGTTGTGTAGAGGGGGCATGGATATCAGGTGAGAAGTTACAGTGGATGACTTTAAAATCCTAAGTGTCTGAGACATTGATTTAATGAATGAGTCTAAGTATAGAAAGTTAGTATTTACGCAAGATAGAAGTTTTTATTTGGCTGAGTTACTCAAGTCTAAATACCCCGAGACCAGTTTTACTGTAATAGTATGCTATTTATTCATTGTTTCCATGAGCATGCATTGAGTACCTTACTGAGAGGCAGAAAGAGGACAGAGTGGACAGACAGACAAGGGCCCTGCCCACGGGGAGCATGCACAAGGCTGAATGACAGCACACAATCAAGGCAAAGGATGGTGAAAATCTGTGTGTCTTGGGAGGGCACAGCTCATACCCTGTGTAGGATAGTTGCTGCTGGTGCTAAGTCGCTTCAGTCATGTCCAACTCTGTGCGACCCCAGAGACGGCAGCCCACCAGGCTCCCCCGTCCCTGGGATTCTCCAGGCAAGAACACGGGAGTGGGTTGCCATTTCCTTCTCCAGTGCATGAAAGGAAAAGTTAAAGTGAAGTTCAGTCGTGTTTGACTTCCTAGTGACCCCATGGACTGTAGCCTACCAGGCTCTTCTGTCCATGGGATCTTCCAGGCAAGAGTACCAGAGTGGGGTGCCATCGCCTTCTCCAGTATAGGATAGTGGGTGAGATTAAAATCTGAAGGCTGAGTACAGGAGAACTCCTTGGTGGGCATGGGCAGAATATGCTGTCCAGAGACCCAGAAGTTCAGGGAACTGAAAGAATCTGGTGTGGCCATTTGAAGCGGGGCAGCTATAGGGAAGGTAGAGAAGAGTGTTTGCAGATGAGACTGAGAAGGCTGGGGACAAAGGCTGAAGGACCTTGGGACTTTGTTCTAGGAACAATGATATTTGAAGAGTTACATAGTAAGATTTATGTCTTATGACTCTGGCATCTTGGCAGAGAGATGTTTTAGGGCCTGCTACTGACATTGTAGACTCCTTCTTTGCTGTGTGGCTTGTCCTGTGTATTGTAATGATATTTAGTAGCATCCTTGGCCTCTAACCATTGAATGTCAGCAGCATCATCCCAGCCTTCAGCTGTGACAACCGGAAATGTCTCTAGACATTGCTAAATGTACCCTGGTGTGTATGTGTGTTGGGGGGAGGGGGAGGAAATGTGAAACTGCTCCTGGCTGAGAACCTTTGTTGTAAAGACTAGTTACCATGATGATCTGAACTGGAAGGAAGATCATGGCAGAAGTGTGGATCAGAAGGGAACAGGTAGCATTGGCAGATCTTGGGAATGGGTTGACAAAAAGAAACAGAGAGAACTGAGAGATGAAACCCAGATTTGGGGTTTTGGCAAATGAGTGACGGATGGTGTTATTCCTGAATTGTGGCACCCAAGACAATTTTTTAGAGAACATGATGAATCCTGTATTTAAAGTGCCCAAGGGACAGCCAAGTAGATAACTGATGGGGATGAGTCTATCTGGGGTTCAAGGGAGTTTTGCAAGGATTCTGAATTGGAGAAAAGACTTTTGAGAGCTGCTGTCCCATTGGTGGAGCTTCCCAGGTGGCGCTAGTGATAAAGAATCTGCCTGCCAATGCAGGAGGCATTGTAAGTGACATGTAAGTGAGACGGGTTCCTTCCTTGGGTTGAGAAGATCTCCTGGAGGAGGGCTTGGCAACCCACTCCAGTATTCTTGCCTGGAGATTCCCATGGACTGAAGAGCCTGACAGGCTGCAGTTCATAGGGTTGCAGGGAGTCGGACACGGTTGCAGCGGCTTTGCACACCTGCACGCCCTGTAGGTGGTGGTTGATATTTCATCATTACACTCCTCCTGATTCCACTGGTAACGCTGTGCACGGTGCATCTTGGATGCCCAGGTGTTTGGGGTGCTTGGGGGCCCTGTACATAGGAGTGTGTGGCTAATTCCAGGTGCTCAGGGCTCCTGGCGATTCAGCAGGGCCACCCCGCAGGAAAGAGCTCCACATGACTTCCTGACTAAGGAGAGGTGGCCCTACCAGGTTGACCTTTCCCGCTCCAGGCAGCTGAAGTGCTTCTTAAGTGATGGCTGAACGGCTGAAGCCATTACTCTAACTGTAATTTGTAATGGCTCTCTAACGCTTTAGAGAAAGCTGGGTTTGTTGGGATGAAAGGTGACTTTTAAAAGTCAGTAATTATACTTCCAGTGAAAATGTGTCTTCGGCACGGTGCGTAACCATAGCATGCAGGGCAGCCAAGAATTCACTCCTGGACAGGGCTTATATTAATCATAGTTTCAATGCCCAGAGAACGTGTTCTCAGTAGTTAACCATCCTCTTTCCCCCTCCTTTAGATGTGGGCCTTGTAATCAAAAGAAAGACACACCCTTAACTATAACAGGGCTGCTGTACTAAATAAAAAAAATTATAGTTATTATACAAGGACTTCATACTGAGCAGGGTCAAGTAATAACACATCTGGTAACCTCCATTAAAGAACTGAGTTATGTTCAGCTTGTGTTTTAATTAGCCTGTGATAAACAAAGAATCAAAGGCCATTCCGCTCTGGTGGTTTTTATATTTACAACTGACTTCACCTGCACTTAGATACAGGTTTATGAAGTATAAAAAAAGAGAGGAGTTCCAGTCGCTCTGTCTAGACCATTTACTGTAATAGATCAGTTAGGAGGCTGTATTTCTGAACCAGCCAGATGTTTACAATGCCCGCAGAGCTGCTCAGCTGCTTGGTTTACAGAAATGTCTTGGACAAACACAGTGTCATCTCCCAAGAAAGGATTTGGTATCAATACTTTCAGATTGCTCAGTCAGTTTGTGAAAAGGTATCTGAACAATGGGGTTTAGGAAAAGAATTTATCATCTTTTGAGCTAAGAACTAAGTCTTCCTCAAGACTGAGAAAGGTTAGAGGATCCAATGGAAAAACAGTTTTACAGGGGTGGGGAGTTCAGCCAAAAAAGACAGCTGCCTGGCCCACCTTGCCAAGTTCCCAGCTGAGATAAATACTGAGATGGTTTACGGGGAAGGCTCTAAGAAAATTTGCGATAAGTTCTTCTTCTGAACTTTAATGATCTCCCTGGTATGTTCCAACTCTGTAATTCTCATGTAAAAGATTAATATACGTGTTGTACTCTTCAGCTTACCTTACAGCTTCATGGGCTGCGCCTGTGAAATAGGCCTGAAATAAGCATCTGCAGTGACCCTGTTCCTCTCTGTCCCCTGGGAGAGCTCACCGCCGTCTTCCCGTCTGTTCCTGGTGGGTATCTGGGTCAGCTCCCAGGACAAGGACTACGGTAGATTCAGCTCATAGATTCAGCTCAATATCTGTTTCCTTCCTTTCAACCATTATGAAAAAAAAAAAAAAGCCCCTCTGTGTTTTGAAGTATAATATATATGCAGAAAAGTGTGAAAACATCATAAGCATACTTTACAGCTTCCACCTGGGTCAACAAGTAGAATATCAATAGCACCCCCAGAAACTCCCCTGAAGTGCCCTCACTTACTTTATTCCCCAGAGTAATTCTTCTGGCCTCCAAAAGAGATTTTGTTCTGCCTCTCTTTGAAGTTGGTATATACGGACTTTAACAGAATGTGCTCTTTCGTGTCTGACTTCTTTCACCAGCATTTGTGGGAGACATCAATGGTGTAGCATATGGCTGTAGTTATTCTTTAAAAAAAATAATATATAATCTTCCTTTGCATGAATATACACCCCAATATACTTATTTAATTTTACTGTTGATGGACATTTGTGCAGTTTGGGATCATTAAGCATCAAAAAATGGACATTTTGGTACATGTCATTTGGTGCTCACAGGCACACATTTCTCTTGTAGCTTGTACCTGAGTCGACCTCTGCCAAATCATTCACCTTCTTAAGATCTTTATCCTCTTCTTTGAAATAAGTTGATGAAGTCAGCCTTGACAGACGCTCTCTGCCCCACTGTCTGCGGTATGTTTACAGGAAGCTTGTACTGTCCACAATCGCATCCTTCCTCCTGTTTCCTCCGGGTTGCATATGTTTGCAGTAAGCTCCCTGGTGTCAGGGGAGCCACATCAAGTTTGTTTCTTCAGACCAGTAGTTCTCACAGAGAGGCCCCCACCTCTGCAGCAGCAGCATCACCTGGGAGCTTGTTATAGATGCGCGTGCTCAGGTCTTTCCCCAGACCTATACGATCAGAGGGTGGGTCTGGAGCCCAGGGCTCTGTGTGTTCAAAAGCCCACTCACATTTGAGAACTGCTGTTTCAGTCAACTCTCCTCTCCCATTACTTTTTTTTTTCCCTTCAGCTTTTACATAGTACAAAGCACTTGGTTGGAAATGTATTCATTTGCTATTCATTTATTCTCTCAGTACTTGCTGGGGACCTGCTAATCCTGGGTAACACTGGGCTAAACACTGGAGTTGAGAGAATGCATTCTAGATGGTCCTGGCTCTTAGGAAACCCAAGATCAGCCAGTGGATGTGATGTTGTAGATAGATGCATGGAGATAAGAGAAAAAGGAGTGATCAGCTCTCCTGGGGAGGTTGAGGAATGTTTCACTCAGGAGGTGAGACGTACATTCAGATAAGTGTAGAACTAAATAATTAAATGGCATGCCCCTAAGTGAGAACTAATTAATGCTGGCACACTGCTAGCAGTCCCTTACATATAGAAGTGCAATGTCATCACTTTTCAAACCCAGATGATTGGATCATTTGTTGCTGTTCAGTCACTCAGTCGTGTCCGACTCTTTGCAGCCCCATGGACTGCAGCACTCCAGGCTTGTGGCCGCCCATAAATATGTGCTGGGTTTCTGAATGAACTGGCTATATTTGTCTATGCTTTTTTGGTCCTGTGTTATATTTATTCAACATGCATTTATGGAGTACCTGCTGTATGATGGGAACTCTGTTTTATGCTGGATTAACGAGGTGAGTGGAAAGGGAACTAATTAGCACAGCAGAAATAGACAGCCTCCATTTCCTGAGACCAGGAGCTGGAGGCCATTAAGGTGAAGTGTTTGAACGCTGGGCAATGGTAGTGTTTACTTTGTGGTCTTGGCTTGTCCCAGAAAGTGATTCCAATGCATCTAAGTGGTCAGATCAGTCTAGACGACTTTGGGGCTGGAAGAAGCCTGTGTTTCATCTTCTTGTATGAAGAAATGGATCTCCTCGGTCCCTCAGGATGTTTTATAAAGTTTAAAAGTTCTTTTGCTGGCATGACAGAGCACATGTATGCTCACACAGATTCAGGGCACAGCACTTCGTTATTTCCAGCTCAAGACAAGAGAAGGCTGCTGGTCAGGCCATGCAGGGAGCTGGACCTGGGGGTGGGGTAACAGCAAGGTGGGCTGTCGGGGCAGGTGTGGCATGGCCAGCTGGGTGCGGTTAGCTTGGTTTCTCGTGCTCCATGTAGACTAGCCGGTTTGAATAATCTGTGGGCTCTGGGGTAGAGGGGCTACTGCTAATCAGTGCCCTCTCCAGCTGAAAAGGTCCAGTCAGAGCAGAGATCGGTGTGTGCACTCAGATGCTCACAAAGGGGACCCACCTGACCGGACTCTATCTAGCCAGGGTCTGAAAACTTGAAAGTCAGGATAGACGTTTAAGAAAGAAACCACATTCACACAGGGAACGTTTGGGAATGACAAAATCCTATTTTACTGCAGTGAAGCACTTGTCCAGCTTTGGGGTGGCTGTCCCCAACATTTCCATCTGTCCTTGTCTACATAGTGTATGTTTTTTTTTTCGGTTTTCTTATGGGAGTAGATTTGGGAGTTCAGCATCAGGATGAGTGAGCCAACATTTTCACGTCCACGATAGATAGTATGTCTAGCCTGGTGAGGGGAATGATGTGTTAACAAGAAACTCTTCAGATCCTGTTTAATTCTTCCAGCTGAAGTTACCAGTGATGGAAGATGGTTCTCAAAATAGGGGTGGCCAGACGCTCCTGACGTGTGTTGTCAGTAATCGGCAAATTGCATAAGTGTCTGTGATTATCTGATGGGACTCCTGCACAAAACTTGCAGGCCCTTTCTGGAAAATAGATTTATTAGAGGCGAGTAACCACTTAAGCTGTCTAAAAGATTCCAATTAATGTTACTGTGGCCTGTCAAGCAGTACCTTTTTTTTTTTCTTTTGGAGTGAGCCAGAATAAAATCTAGTGAGGCCTGAGAGAGGAGTCAGGTCAGAGATGAACTTCTGCTATTTTGGAGCCCATTGTTTCCCCCTGGAAGTCCTATGCATGGATTACAGCAGTGGGGGGCTGGTCCCTCTTGGAAGCCTGCGTTGTGAGCTCTGTCTTAAGACAACTTTTTGCTTGAGCTCTTTCTGAGCCAGGAGGATGTCTGGGTCTGCTTCTCTCAGAGCTGGCTGTGCACAGGAGTGCACACAAACTAAGCTGGGCTGTTGGACTAGACACCTGGGAAGAGCAATTAGGTCCATCCCAGCCTCCAGACAACCTCTTTTCCTGATAAAGCTTACGTTCTGCCAGAGCTGCCCTGAGAAGCATATGTGAAGTTCATTAAGGAGGCTGAAGAACATCCATATTTAAAGCACTGGCTGTCCCAGGACACACAGGTAAAGTGGTGGGCTGTTATTCTTGGTGGCTGTGCTGTCTGAAACCTCAAACAGTCCTTTCATATAATCTGGGTGCAGTAATTCATTGTTTTTTTTTAAAAAAAAATTCAACTTGCTTCTACATTTAAAAAAAAAATACCACAACTGCTGTGCTTATTTTAGTGAGCTTTTTTTTTAAAAAGACAAAAATCAATATTCTCCCTTGCACGGCTGATGTCCTGGGGGATGAACTATAGGAATCATTGTTAAATTGCTGCTAGTCAGTCTGTGTGAGAGAAAAGGTCAATATTTTTCTTTTCTAGAAAGAAAGCCCTCTGCTTTCCGCTTGGGGGACAAGAGAATGCAGCAGTGGTAAATTACTGGATTTTGTGCCCAGATGATTGCTGGGGAGAATTCTACTCCTTGAATGAAAATACCCTTCCTCTGCAATGCTTCTCTCCTTTCCCTTCTCACGCTCTTAACCCAGAAAGCATTTCCTTTGGCTCAGGTCACTTGCTTGTCGCTGCAGAACTTCTCTGTGAGGATTTTCCCTGCCCCTCAGCCGAATCCTGTAGGAGATCAATTCTAGAGGTCGTCTCTGAAGAGTTCAGAACTAAAATGGCATTGTGACCAGTCTGGATAGTCTGGGTTATGCGGAGGTAACAAAAAGTCCAGTCTCGGTTATTTGAAACCGCTGAGTTTAATTCAATTTTTGCTCATACTCCTCATCCACTGCTGGTCAGCAAGGGCCTCTGCTTCTTGGAACAGCTCAGAGAGCCAAGCGGAAGGAGACCCTCTCCCAACACTGACCCCCGAGATGGTGGAGACGGAGCGGGATGAGCTGCACTCCAACCCTAACGCTTTGCCATAAGAGACACACATCACATCTGGTTATATTTCATCGGCCAAAACAAGGCATAAGGCACACCTACCTTCCAGATGCCCCAAAGGCAGAACAAACTTGAATGTCTGTGCAAAGCCTTGACGATCCTGTGGTCACCAATCCAACACGCTGCAAAGTCGGAAAGGCTCTGAGAGGCCGTCTCCTCCAGACTTCCTCCTGAGGGAGACAGCTTTCCTACAGTTCGTGGATTGGCCCCTGGTGCTCAGCCTCAACTGCAGCGCCTCTGGAGAGGCGGACTCACAGCTGCTCACGGAGCCCATCACGCTCTGGGGCAGCCCTTGTCCAGCTAAAGCAGCTTAGAGCCTGAGGGTCTGGAGCTTGGTCTTGTTCTCTGGCTGTGTCACCCTGCCTACGCAGCTCACCTTGCTAAGTCTCTGTCTCTCCTTCTGTAAAATAGGAGTATTATTGTATCTAAATTTGAATTGACGATTCAGTGAGATAAGTTCTATGAAGCCCCTCGATGATTGTCACATAACCCGAAACAAAGGCTTGCTCCCCTCCCTTTTGCTCCTGCTGTGGGATTGGATATGTTAAACTTCTCTGCTCATTGTAGATAGTTAAAAAAAAAAAATTAACTTGACTATAAGCACAATTTAAAAATACCAATATTTGAGTAGAAGTGGCTATGGAAAGTTTTTGAAGTCCAAAGGCATAAATATTTATAAATTGTTCAATTACAACAGACGTTTATTTATTTAAAAATAGATGGATTTTTATTTTTTTCTTTTCTCTGCTTCCGGTTTCTTGCCTGGAGTGTATCCATCTCCTTCTTTTACTCTGAATTACTTTTCCTGTCTCAATCTCTCTTCAGTGTTCACCGACAAAAGTGGCCTGCATTTTCTCAGATTGTAACAGCTATCCATGACATTGCTGACAATATAAGTCCCTGGGCACTGTGTTTGAAAACCATTGTGTTCACCCTTGCTTTTTGGGATGAATGAGTGGAAGACATCTTCAAAGTGTCCATCAAGGTCTCTAGCACTTAGTAGGTCCTCAACGTATGGTCACTCTTCTCCCTTCCCCTTGAGTCACCTTGGAGGGCAGTTCTCATGGCTGAAGCTCAATATGCTAAATGAAATTCAGAAACATGTTGCCTGTCAGTGCCCTTCAAAAATATTACCGTCGTTTCAGACAAATGTCTCAGAGGACATCTGGCTAGTCCCTGTGAGTTATGATGATCTAACAAAGCAATGGCTATTTGAAGAATGGCTAAAGGCATTCAAGAACAGTGGGTAAGCAAAAACTACAATGGGGTCAAGAGAATGCTAGGGAGGAAGGAGGCAAATAACTTTCGGACTTTAAAATACATAAGTTGATATAAATAGTACTTTCCTTCAGACATGCTTTGTTGAATGAATATAGTGTTTTACAACTTCACTACTTAATTGGACAGTGACTCTGGACAGCTACTCTGAATTGCCACTTTAAAAAGAAACACGATACAAACTCACTTCAGTGAATTACCTTACACTCTATCTTCTGCACTGGGTAATACCATTTGGTCTGAGTCCAACCCTCTCATTTTCCAGTTGAGAAGATGGGGCCCCAGAGAAGACACAGAAATTAAAATTTGGAAATAGGTGTCCACTCAGATTCTCTCTGTTCTTCCCTCTGAAGTCAGATGTAGACTCAGGGGCCAGCTGGGGAGTATACTGAACAGAGATCCCGCAGGTGAGACTTCCTTCCTTCTTGTTATTGGGTCAGGATGGGAGGCTCCAAATGCCTTTCCTGGTGAGGTGATGGGGCAGAGAGATGATACCCTCCTGAGATGACTTCCTGACCTTCCAGTTTTGCCCTTGGGATCTGCTTCAGCTCGAGGCAGCCTTGTTCTCTTCAGATGAATAAACATCCTAGATCTAAGATTTTGATCAAGAGGCAAAAGAGCATTGAATGTTGTTAATTTAGGGGCTGGTAGGTTTTAGGAGAAAGAAAAAAAACCTCATGCTGAGTGTTCTTGTATGAAACTGAGGCCATAAAAATTGAGTATGTTTAATGTTGAAATGGTCACATTCTGGGTTGATATTCTTCCTGTCAGACGAGGACAGATGTCTCTCGTTTGTTCCTCTGTTTTCCATTTCCTCCCCCTCCTCTCATCTTTTCTTTTTCTTTTTGGAAAAGGTCCTAGGATAGGAACCTTCTGCTTCTTGTAGGAATTTGCCTCGAACTTCAGGTGCAAGCCTTCCTTGACTTCTCTCTCCGACCACATGGAAGGATAATGTCTCACTCTCAGCACTCAGAGGGCCTCATATCAGTATTTCCCTGTTAAAGCCTGTCACTTTTAATTCTGTATAATAGATGAGGCTATTCAGATTGCGTTTCCCATTGTAGAATATGAACTCCTCCAAGGGTGTGTCATCAACCGATTTATCCTTGAATCCCCCGCAGTACAGTGTGTCCCCTTAGCAATAGCTGAAAAATGTGTCTGAGAAGCATTTTGTCAGACACTATTGTTAGGTTGCTCCAGATTAACTGGTGGGCTGTGCTGAAGCCCGTGCAAATCTCTCCCTGGCCTTCACTCCAGGGAGACGAGGGAAATGTGCATTGGAGATAACAGATCTTTCTACGCTGGTTCTGGCCAATATGGCTGCTGTTCAGTAGAACAGTGTTCGGTACATGGCAAGACCTGCATTAAGTGCACAGCACCCTTGGACAAAATGTACAGGAAGCCAATGTCTCAAGGTGAACCTGGATGGGGCATGGCAAGTTTGGACATCGGGAGGCCACATTAGAGACTACCAGGGTGCGGGATGTTAAGTATTAACAGTGAGCTTCCTGTGGTGTGCAGGTGGCAGGGGGCCCAGATTTGTAGCATTTGCTGATTTCCATGGTGTGAGTGCTCTCATTGAGGCTGACTTCAAGGTCAGTGGCTTTAGAGTTGAGAGGAGATGCAGGCAATATGAGTCTCCTCCAGCACACCCCAGAATGACCTTATTCCTTTTTGGGCCCACAGCATGGTGGTGGAGCTGTCATGAAGTCAAGGCTGTGCGGGATCTGGGGTTTCGGATGACCTCGTTTTCTGTGGCTCCATCAGGCCATTCTTCTAGCAGGTAGGGCTGGTATTTCCAAGTTTATGATTTTCCCAGTCATGAGCCTTTCTTTCAGTCAGTCAGTCAGTTCAGTCGCTCAGTTGTGTCTGACTCTTTGCGACCCCATGAATCACAGCACGCCAGGCCTCCCTGTCCATCACCAACTCCCAGAGTTCACTCAGATTCACATCCATCGAGTCCGTGATGCCATCCAGCTATCTCATCCTCTGTCGTCCCCTTCTCCTCTTGCCCCCAATCCCTTCCAGCATCAGAGTATTTTCCAATGAGTCAACTCTTTGCATGAGGTGGCCAAAGGACTGAAGTTTCAGCTTTAGCTGCTTGTCACTGATATGGTGATTTGGACGTCAGAGTTAACACCTAAACACTTGGAACTGAAAGCTGGCTGCATTCTGAGCTCAGACAGCTGGTAGCAATGCAAAGAAAAAAAAAATCAATTGTATCATCACTTTGATGTTATGTAGCTTTATAGAATTTGAATACTTCTAAAAGCCACATTAAGTCCAACTGGTCTGAGTATGAGATGGCAATAATATGGGGATCATTAAAACTGTGGAAATCCCCACTTAGAACGGCTGCTTATCTTCGTTCACTTCCATGTACACTATCTGGATGAGCAAAACTGCTTGGGATTGTTAAATTAGAAATTGATCTCAGAGTATGAAACGTGGAGTCAGATAGACCTAGATTCAAGATCTAGCATTGTGACCTTTGGCCTCTGTAAGCGTTATTGTACTCATCTACAAAATGGGTATGATGGTGATAATTACAATGATGATGATAATCAATTCTTAGAGCAGTTATGAGGCTTACATAAGGGAATGCGTCCACGTTGTTCAGCACATACAGTGTCCTATATGCTGAACTGGCGATGGCCAAGGACCCTGAGATGCTTCAGTAACACCAGAAGCCTCGTGATACTTTCCTGGTTAGTGCTGCTTTGGTGCTTTCTTTAATACAGACGTTCATCTTTGTGAAGCAAATTATATTATTTGAATTGATGCTTACAAAATCCTGAGATATAGACACTTACCTGATTTATTGCCATCCATTAAACCAATGTGCTCACTGCGGGCTGTTTGAGTGTGAAGCTAGGATGTCCCACTCAGTGTTTTTCACACCTAGGGCTGACCTCTGCTGTCCCAGAAGGAAGGAACTGTCACAGAACAGAGACCACTTGGCCCAAATGCTTCCAACCAAAGCAGCTGCTCTTCAGGGAAGGTACCACCCTCATCAGACTTTGATTGTCATCTGAGGATGTTTGGGAGGTGAAAATTACAAGTTGACTCAGAGGGCTAATGAATAGTTATTATTGGTGATTGAGGATGAGTTAATGTTACCTTTTCCATAAGTTATATTTTTTTCCTCCAGTTGTCCATCATTGCCCATAGCATATAGTTGTGGAATGTTTTTACAATTCTGTTAATTTGATCACTGTGTTATTTAATCCTATAAGGGGAAATTTGTACTGATATTTACTGATTGACAAGAAAATCAAATCAACCAAAAGCCAAATTAAAGTGTAACTCATGTGGCACAGAATAGCTTTCCTCCAAAGAGCACAGTGTAGAAACCTGATCAACATGACCTTAAGGTCAACATCAAGGTCAAAATGAACAGTAATAAGTCATGTTGATAGTATGTATCCTTGGTATGATGTGATGAGAATGGCACTTTCCCACTGTGATTTTCCTTCCAGAACACGTAACTGTTCTCTAATCATGAGGAAAACAGCAGACATCACAATTTGGGTGTATTTTTTAAAATACCTGGCCACAATTTCTCAAAACTGACAAGGTTGTCAAAAACAAGGAGCATCTGAAAAACTGTCCCAGGTAAGAGAAGCTTAAAGAGACACAATGACTAAATGTAACGCAGTAGCCTGGGTAAACAGGAGAAGGCAATGGCACCCCACTCCAGTACTCTTACCTGGGAAATCCCATGGATGGAGGAGCCTGGTAGGCTACAGTCCATGGGGTCATGAAGAGTCAGACACAACTGAGTGACTTCCCCTTCTCTTTTCCCTTTCATGTACTGGAGAAGGAAATGGCAAGCTACTCCAGTGTTCTTGTTTGGAGAATGCCAGGGACGGGGGAGCCTGGTGGGCTGCTGTCTATGGGGTCGCACAGAGTTGGACCCGACTGAAGTGACTTAGCAGCAGCAGCAGCCTGGGTAAGATCCTAGATCAGAAAATGGGCATTAGGTAAAAAGTAAGGCAATTGGAAGGAATTTGGTTAATACTGTATCAATATAGGTTCATGAACTGTGGTGAATGTGCCACACTCATGGAAGATACTAGCAATAGGAGAAACTGGGTTGAGGGTATATACAGACTCTAAACTGCAATTTTTATATGAATCTGAAGTTATTCTAATTTTTTAAAAAAATCCAATAAAAGTAGGCAGCTCAGCCTTGGGGCTTGTTTCACTTATTCATTTATCTATTTTTGAGAATAAAATTAAAAATCATAATTGTGGCTATAAAGCTAGTCAAAGAATTGGGAATTCTCTGATGGTCCAGTGGTTGAGACTCTCTGCTTTCACTGCTGAGGGACCAGGTTCAATCCCTGGCTAGGGAACTAAGATCTCACAAGCCTCAGACAAAGAAACAAAAACTATTCGAAGAATAAAGAGGTGAAAATATAACTCTTGATCATATACTTTTGACCATCCAAGGGGAGAGACGAGAATGTGGAGGGCAAAGGAAAATGCTGTGAAAGTGAAGAGATATCTGGAGAGATGGCAGGAGTCCGGGCAGGGGAGATGGTCATAGACTGGAAATCCAGCCTGGCATAGCAGAGGCTCAGGTACCAAATTCCACCTGAAAAAGAAACATAAAAACTTCTGGGATAATGGAGACAGCCAGGTTTCCATCTTGCACCTTGTCTGTTCTTGCTGCTAAAGTAGAGACACATCCATTGCCTTTTTACAACCATAGTCTATAACTTTATTGGCTATGGGGCTGAGGACTGTTTGTCCCAGGGTCAGAAGTTCCACCTTGCTGCATCCCATAGGTCCAGTCAATATAATGCTTTATCAATATGATAATTTAAAAAATGACTTTGTGTAAATAAAACTTGCCACAACATTATGACAAAAATAATAATTGACTGGAAGTTCAGCTGTTGGTTAACAAAATTGACAGGGAGTGAGAAATGAGCATTTTAGAGCTTTCCAAATAGCCTCCATCAAACCCAAGCTTATGCACTTAGTAAATGAAGAGAGCTTAGCCACAATATAATACTTAACGTGTGCGAGGTCAGGGGCAGCCAGGAGAAGCCACCTCATGCCCAAGGAGAGGGGTGGTGACCCTGAGGAGCCACCCCGAGCCCAAGGCCAGGGACGGCGGCTGGGAGGAGCAACCCA